>JAWMRA010000113.1:111254793-111272293 GCA_035584735.1 Pseudotriccus pelzelni
GGCCTTGGACACTTCCAGGGATGGGGCAGCCACAGCTTCTCTGGGCAACCTGTGCCAGGGCCCCACCACCCTCACAGTAAAGAATTTCTTCCTAACATCTAATCTAAAGCTTCCCTCCTTCATCTTAAGTACCACATCTAATACTTACACCATGTATGTAGAGGTGGCTGCTACAGTGGGATCTTCTGCAAGTCAGGGGTGGCTGGCAGAGAGACTTTTCTCTTAGATGATCCCCTGGTTACAAAGTTCCACCCTAATTCCTAGTAAAAATCTTGGCCCCGTTCTGACGAGGAGATGCTGCACCTGGAAACTCAGCTCTGCTTCTTTGGAATTTTTCAGATGTTTCAAGCAGCCCCCACTGATTCTGCCAAATTGCTTCTGCTGCCCCCAGACAAGGGTTTTGTGGAGGACAACTGCCAGGAGCTCCAGGGGGAATTCCAGGAAAGCCTTGGTGTAAAATAACATGTCCTGACCTTATGGAAGCAATCCACAGATAGAAATCTGGATTGTTTCTGGGAGGAAAGGCTCAGCCATTGAAGTTGACAAGACAAATCAGTGCCAAGAGTTCCTGTGCCTGCAGAAAATGCAAGACAGGAAAGGAGTGCAAAGATACCCTGTTAATGCTGGTGTGATCCAAATCACGATGGAACACAATGGAGGAAGTTTGGAGACTTATTCACAATGAAGTGTATCAATATTTGAAATAATCTCTGGCAAAAGTGTGTTACCAGAAAATTTGACTTAACCATAGCAATATTGACCCTACTCAATTCCTCTCACTGAAAACAACCTTGAAAACAGGAGCTGGAGAGGTGTGGAGCATAAAAGGTGGAAATGTGAGAACTGAAATCCTTTCCCCATTTACCCCACAAAACAACCTGATTTGGCTCTCATACACAAATCCTTCAAAGCAGTTTGTTTTCCATGTGCAAGAGGTGCAGTGGCTGTGGCAATATCCACTCCATTCCATCTCCTTTCAGGACTCTGATATGATAAGCAAGTATCTGACTGGCCTGTCTCCCTGTTAGGTTTGGTTAGTTTAAAATAAATACATTTTTGGTTGCAACATGCAGAGCTGCTCAACTTCTACCTGGAATAGTTATCTGAGGAATTCCTGAGTAAGAACCTGAGCATTTACAGCATCTGGTCTGAATTCCAGTACAACCTGGAGGCCACCAGGCATGAGTTGACCACCTCCACACTATTAAAATCTCTCAGTCTCCAAAATGGTTGTTTGCACCCGAACTGCTTATCTTGAAAGTCTGTGCACACTCCCAAAGC
This sequence comes from Pseudotriccus pelzelni, assembly GCA_035584735.1. NCBI lineage: Eukaryota > Metazoa > Chordata > Aves > Passeriformes > Tyrannidae > Pseudotriccus > Pseudotriccus pelzelni. The sequence continues at coordinate 111,256,075 of JAWMRA010000113.1, forward strand.
CCACTGAGGAGTTGTGTTTTTCAAGGAATCCTTAAAAAATTTAGAAGCACAGGTTGTCCAAGGAATCTGTGGCTCCCCCATCCCTTGGAGAGTTCAAGGCCAGGCTGGACAGTTCTCTGAGCAACCTGGTCAAGTGGAAGGTGCCCCTGACCATGGCCGGGGGTTGGAACTGGATGATCTTTAAGATCCTTCCAATCCAACCCATTCCACAGTTCTGTGATTCCATGGAATAGTCCAAGAGCCCATGCCCATGCTCTGCCTCTGCTCACTTTACTAGTTCAGACTACAGGGAACTGGAATCTCAGTATAAAGGAATAAGAAGAGGCAATACCAGGTCAGGGATTTTTTTGGGGGGAGTTCCAGGCCTGGAAAGGCTAATAGGCCTACAAGAGACTATTTCTACCATAGGGAAATAGTAAGGAAGAGGAAAAAGGGTCTACAATACAGGTGTTCCCATGTCCTTAATAGCAGTAAAATACATTGGAAAATTGCTCCCAGATAGGTAAGAGAAAACATCTTATCATCAGAGACTTGAAGAGACCAGACTTATCAAAAAGAAAATGAAGACACAGCAGCACTACTTTTTCAAGGAGAAACTACCCTGAACTAACAGGCTGTTTAATCAGGCAGGTAAAGGCATAACAAAATCCAATGGCTGAAAGCTGGAAGCAGAGAAATTCGAATGAAGAATTAGACACACATTTTAAACTGTGAGGGCAGTGTGGAACTGGAACACATTGCCAGGGCAAAGGGAAGGAGCTTCCAACATTCAGTGCCTCCAGATCAGGTGTAGATAACCTTTTGCAGAAGCTTTAATCAAGACCCCTGTTACTAAACTGAAAACAGAGGGGAGCGTTAATGCCTTCCAACGGTGTTAATGCGATGAGAGTGGATTAGACAACCTAATGCATCATCATGTCACGAGGACCTGTGAATCCTTCACTCTTATGCCAGTGGGATCCCAGTATAAAAGTGGGCTTCAGCAGCCTTGGCCAGATGGGTAAGGGAGAGCCAAGGCAGGAGGGATTCAGGGGAAAGAAAAAGAGTGAAAATTTAGGATCACAGACACACAGGCTTCATTTGAAGGAACAGTCTCCCTTTCTTTCCTGTGTCTGCTTATTTATACTCTCCTTGGCAAAATGCTTGGAAGAGGGCATTCTGATGCTTTATCTTAATAAACTGAACAGCTCCAGGAAATCTTCCCAAGCAGTGAAATTTGATAACCTATATCATTAAACTGTGCAAATGGGAGGTTACTTGGTTCTGGGCCCCTAGGTTTCACCCAATCCATTGACAAACAGGCAAAACCAAGGACCCAGGCCACTGGGCCCTTCAGATGCAGCCTCCTTGCTTGAGAAGCTAAGGGAATTCAAGAGCGTGGATGTGGGCCATCCTGTGGCAGCTGGATTTGGCCTAAACTAACTAAGAATTAGTTTACTCATGTTTAATTTAGTAGTATAGACATAAGTTTTGTTTTCCTAAGCCATGGTGATTATCCAAGGAGATATAAGGTTACAGTAGACCTCACAGTACTCAGGGCAAGATAGAGGATTGAAGATAAAGATCTGGGCATTTTGCTATTGCTTAATATTTTCTTTAGTGCTCTGAAGATGCTCATTATGCTGGAGGTTTTATCTGTGAATCCACTGAAGCAGGAATCTCCCACTTTTTCCACCTGGAACAAAAAAAAAAAAACGAACTATAACTCTTGTAAGGCCTTTTCCTGAGGTGACACAGTAGTTTAGCCAGGAAGAAACCCAAGATTCATTTCTGACAAGTCAGGTGCTCTCTGAGTTATCCTCATCTGTGCTCATCCATGTGAGAGAAGGAGGTGATCCACAGGGACTGTTCATGTGAGGTAGGGCCATATTGCTCAACTTTCCCTTTGAGAGACTTTCTGCTTCCTTTCTTCCCTCTCTTCCCCAAATCAAACCCATTTCCTCCTCTCAGGCAGGGATAGAGTCTCCAGTGTCACATTAGACAGAGTTTTCATTGACCAGCAGCCAATATATGAAGCCAGTATATATTGTTTCAATGAGTCTGTCTAAATGACCTCAAGGAATGGATTTCAGGTCATATCATGGACTGGCACTATCCAAACAAGACAGATCAAGACAAGGTTTTTGGTGTGTCAGATGTGGTTTTAATTTAGATTGAGACATGACAAGTTGTCAAAGGAATGCCATCAAGCATTAGTGTTTCTTTTCTTCATAATACAATATTGTGTGTTTCTATCAGAAGTCTTGTATGAAATAAGAACAAACCCCCCAACTTTATTTTGAGCCTTTGTTGAAAAGAGAATGCAAAAGTGTTCCTACTAACACCCAGAAAAAAACTGGCTTACTTGCAATATAGTACAAGAAGGAACATTTTGTTGTCCCATTGTATTTTTGAGGAGAATATAAGAAATTTTGAGGAGAATACAAGAAATTTTGAGGAGAATACAAGAATTGATGACACATTTATCATCTTTCATCTACAGATATTTGAACCCAAACTTTCCAAATTATAGTGCAATGAGCCATGAAGCCACCCATCAGAAGATAATTCTCACTCTTGTTTGCATAAAGATTTGAAAACAATAATTGTTCTCAACTTATGACATTGAAAGGAAGAATTACAAATTGGATCATTTGATCTACTTCCCAAAGAATTAGGTGTTTAGGTTTTGAAAGCAAACTCAGTGCTATCCCCAAATGAGTAGTTACTCGGTCATCCCTCTCAGCTGAGGTGCTGAGAACCATTTTGCTGAACCACCTCTGCCCAACAACCTGTTAAAATGAAGTTCCTTCTCCACTGCAGCACACAGGCCAATTAAAATCATGACCGAACTGACTCCCCCAGCTGACCATGGCAGAAGGTCTGCAGGAGGGTTGGAGAGGGACTTTGGACAAGGATATGGAGTGCTAGGACCAGGGGGAATGGCTTCACACTGACAGAAGGCAAGGAGAGATTAGATATTAGGAAGAAATTCTTTACTCAGAGAGTGTTTGGACACAGGTTGCCCACAGAAGCTGTGGCTGCCCCATCCCTGGAAGTGTTCCAGGCCAGGTTGGATGGGGCTTGGAGTAACCTGGTCTAGTGGAAGGTGTCCCTGCCCGTGGCAGGAGGATGGAATGAAATGAACTTTAAGATCCCTTCCAACCCAAACCCTTCTATGATTCTATGATACATTTGCCTCAGAGAAACCACTCTCTGTGACACTTCAGAGAGTTTTTCCTGCCAGCTCAGAAAGCTGCTGTTTTTATCTCGCACTCAGGAGAACATTGTTTTTATCTCTGGAGTTCACCAATTTGATCCTCAAAGGCTGGAAGAGTCTTTCACAAATGATAGAAAATAAAAGAAGAAAGGATAGGCTTTGCAAAACTGTTGTGGTGGTCCAAACTGTCTCTGGGACAACACTGTTCTCCTTTATGGAGCAGGAATTGGACCTTCATCTGCAATCCCATGTGTCCCGACACAAGACCTGGGTCCCCATGTCTCTTCCATAATCGACTGCTTGATAGTTGTTCTATGATCCTTTGTCTCTTTATAAATTGCACACCAGATGCATTTGCTCTCTGCACAAATCCCTTGGATCCCTAAAGAGGATAATGGAGAAAAGCTCACAATTCAGAGGAGGAAGTCTCACCTTCCAGCAATGCCCAACATCCCACAGCTCCTGCTTAAACTGGTACATTTATTTGTACCTTCTTTCCCAAAAAGTTCTATCAGGAGTTAAAGTGATTCTTTCCTTAAAATCTTAGCCTGCATCATCATAGAATCATAGAATCATTTAGGTTGGAAAAGAGCTCTAAGATCATAAAGTCTAAATATTTACCTTGCACTGCCAGGTCCACCACTAAACCAGGTTCCACAGTAAGTTCTTTCCACAGTAATAGATCTATTTTTTTTCTTTTTAAGTCTCTGAAATAACTCAGATCTTTGTGAAACTGGCATTTTCTTACAAAAGAAAATGGGGAAATGACTGGCCAAAAAAATTACAGAACCGGGAGAAGGAAGGCAAGAGATTGAAAAGAGAATGTGATAATCTGCAGGCACTTGGTGGTTACCACTGAGTTAAGGATATATTTTCTGTTGCAGTGCAATTAATTTTATCATGTTTATTGGGAAAACTTATGCGTTATGACACATGGATACACAGGCTCAGTAGCATCCATTGGGCCAACACTGGTCCCTTTAGATACAGACAGGGGGTGAGCCTGGTTCCACTCTCCCCAGCTGGAGAGCTCCTCACATCCTGCTCCTTACCCTACCCCCCAGCTCCTGCTCCCCACACCACATCTTTGGGTGCCAACAAAAAGACAGCTCTGCTTTGCCCTCAGCTCCCCTGTCAGTGGGTAAACTGGGAGGTTTCCCTTGGTCACTGCAGGTGCAGGTTTCCTTATCTCTGACTACAGGCCAGAGCTGCAACTCCCAAGTGGGAGAAACCTCCTGCTGATTTGAATTTGTCAGAGTGGAGCTGTCTGGTTGCTTTTATAGCTGGGGAGGACCAAGTAACGATTTTTTTTATTTTTCTTTTACTATAAGCAGGCACATATATTAAATAAAACTGTGTTTTTCAAACGGTGCCTGGGAATGAGTTTTTCTTTGCTGTTACAGGAGCTGGAATTGTCAAGCGTTAATTCAGATCTAATATTTTGAAGCAGGAGGTTTTTCAAACTGAGCTGTATTGCTTGCAGGTCAGACTTAATCCCCTGAGACTCGATTTTCTTTTCTTTTAATTTTTTTCTTTTTTCTTTTTGTTTCCTTCTGTTGCTTTCTTTCTCTTTTTTATTTTCCTTTTCCATTTTCTTTTTCTTTCTTTCTCCTTTTCTTTTCCTTTCCTATTTCCTACCCATTCTCCCTTTCATTTTTCCTTTTCTTTCTCTCCGTTTCTTTCTCCTTCTTATCTTTTTTTTAAAATTTAAAATTCCTTTTTCCTTTCTCATACGTAACATAACAGAGAAAAAAGTGGGAACTGCTGTTATGACCTTTCCAAATGTAGAATTTAGAAGGAGTCCATGAACTGCTCTAGAGCAATACTGGTGCTTTGGCTGGAATGCATAGTATGTGGATTTGTACATGTGAACATGTGTGTGTATGTAGGAATAATGTGAGTAGTTAATTAATACATATCGAGCTTCCTGTTGTTTCTGTATCAGGGCAGATTGGGAATTTTTCAAGAGGATCCTCTCCATAGCATCTGAGTGGTAGAGCCAGTCAAAATCTTCCCTATAAATATTATTAGATAAGAATAAATTCTTCACTGAAAAGGTGGTCAAGAATTGGAACAGTCTGTCCAGGGCAGTGGTGGAGTCACCATCCCTGGAAGTGTTCAAAAAATATGTAGATGGCACTTGGGGACATGCTTTAGTGGTGATCATGATGGTTGACAGTTGGACTTGATGTTCTTAGAGAGCTTTTCCAATCTAAATGATTCTATGATTCTATTCTTTTAAAAGGAACTTATTTTCTTGAACACACACAGACCCACACACACGCCTACGCAAAGCTCTTAAAAATATCCCTGTTTCTATAATTAATGTTGATTAAAACTGTAAAGATGTGGTGAATAAATATATATGAGGGTTTGAAGAAAAATATGAAAAACTATTCCAAAGTGCAAGTGGGAGGTTTTAACAATTCTCAGCAGTTTTGGAGGTGTAGGAGTTATCATTTTATTTTATCTTCCCCCAGCTCCATTCAGCATCTACTGTGTGAACTGTGACTGAGTATCAGAAGATCCAAAAGCCATGGGCAGGGACACCTTCCACCAGACCGGGTTGCTTAGGGCCCCCTCCAACTTTCCTCTGTTCTGCTGGAAGGTTCACATGCCATTCACATGAAGTTGCGTGTGTGTTGTCTCACAGATGGTACTCCATGACCTGGCTCCTGGAACATATTCACCAAATGTCTCATCACATACAAACCACTGATGGAAGCATCGTAAGGCTGAAAAAAAACCCCAAAACACACACACCAAACGAAGAAAAAAAAATTCCAACTTTTTTCTATTTTTTTTAAATCATCCTGATAATAAAATGGGTAAATTGTAATTATTTTTTTTTCCTGAGTATTGCTCTCCGTATTGAAGCTCAGTATAATAGAGCACTTCAGTATTTGCTTCACTTTAATAATATGAGGTGTTTCACTGGTGGCAATAGGTCACAAAGTCAACACTTGCTAGAAGAAGTCACACAGAGTCCTACTGAGCAGAGTCTACTTCTAACAAGGACAAATCTGATTCTGATAGGAAGAAAGAGGCAATTTTACAGCAACAACAGAAAAAGTGAGCTGAGAAAATTGTGCATTGGTCTGAGATGCTGAGATGCTGTTTTATGTGTCCACTCTAAGAAGTGAGACTGTTAAAACAGTTTGAAATAAAGAAAAAAAAATCAAAGAAAAAAAAATCTTCTGGAAACTCTATTTTGCTTTCTGAGAATGAGTGATTAAAATATTTGACTAAATAATTGATGTGATTTTCTTTGATGTGGCGACACTGTGCTCTTACTGCTCGAATTCTTGCTGCACATGAGTGTCTGAAGGATATATTAGTTAGAACGTGTAAAGATAAAAGCTCTGTGTAAGTTGGATTAACAGGTTTTCAGTTGAGGAAATACACTTTCTTTCCTGTTATTGTCTATTCTGATTCCTTTTTTTTAATCTCTTGTCAAAAAAAAATGTTAAAAGAGAGCTCTGTGGATGATTTATCTGTTACAGTGGACACGCATCCAATTTCTTTTTTTTTTTGCATGATCATCAAATATATGTTTGTTTTCACAAATGACTTGTGTTTTAACATGATTCTGAAGTAATTTTAATCACAATTAAATCCTATGTGGCTGAAGACACAAAAAAAGGGGTGCACACTGCATACCTTCCTTGTTTGAAAGAAGGCAGAAGAAAGCAGTTCATATTAAGAAATGTGTCATACAGACTGTTTCCCCCCAGTGTTTGTGATTAGAGTTCTGATGCTGTACTGCTTTTAAGTGTGACCATGGCATTTCTACATTGCAGTGATTTTAGTCAATGAGGAGAGAAAGAGAAAAAAAACCAAACAACAAACCACCAACAGAATTCCCTGATTACTTAACAAGAGAAAAATGAAAATAATCAGCTCCATCTCAAAAAAGAAAAAAGGCACACAGGCAAACACAGTGTTGTACTGCAAGTGCAAGCTTTTATTATTATTATTTTTAAATAACAAACAAAACAGCAAAACATTTCTTTCTCTATCATAAAAAACCCTGACTTTGATCCCCAGTACAGTCATTGAGTGGAAAATTGAACCACACTATAATTGCTTTCCCTGTGACCGATAAAGTGGTGTAACAAATTTTGTGTTTGAATGATAAAATCAGCAATTGGCCCCCAGCAATTCCTTCGACCATTCCTCCAAGGACACCAGCGTCCCATCAGGCTCCAGGGCTGGAGCAAAGGCTGAAGAACTGTAAATCTACTCCAAGTTGTTGTTGTTGTTGGAGACTCGTTTTCTCTGATGCTTTTTTTTTCTTTTTTTTTTAATGCAATGCTCTGTGAAAAGCTTCTATGTATTTATTTGCTTGATTTTAAAATGACTGGGCTGAGTACTTCTAGATCATCTAAGAAAGATGTAAATAAAATCAAAGGATCAGGTGGAAGCTTATCGTAGCTATATGAACTAAAAGTATCCCAAATAAAATATATTTTACTCCAGTGTAAAATCTGGTTAGAAAGAGAAAATTGCTTTTCTCATAAGCACAGATAAGTCCCAGAGCTTGTAGATGCAGAAAACACCTAAGAAGAATTTCATCCCAAGGAAGGGAGGGGGGTTATGTTTTAAGCTCATTTTGATGAGGCTTTAAGGTAAGAAGCAAATCTTTATCTCACAACCACTGAGGCAGCAATTAGAGTTAAAAACAAATGGAAATTTTAGATGCAAGGAAACATTTATATATATCTCTATTTGTTTTTGAGTTTAATTAACAAAAAGAGAGCACAAACTGTTATTTTAATTTACACTTTAAGCTGATTATAGACTTAGAAACCTCACGTTAGTTCCCTATTTTAAAAGTTATTCCTCTTTGTTTACTTTTCTTACACAGCAAATAGGATTTTTAGTAGGAATCTCAGAAGGGATATTTAGCTTCTATCTCAGAAATTCCCAGGAGCTCTTCCCCAGGTGGTATCTTACTACCTCTGCCAGTCTGGATTTCCTGAAAACTAAGGAATTTCACTTTCTCCAGGCACAGTCACTCCTGCTTTACAATCACCCTATTGCAACGGAGTAGAAGGAAATGGATAAATTATTTATTTCCCCCTCCCTGTAATCCTGGGGCTTTTAAAAAGTTGTTTTTCTCTCTACTGCTCTTTTTATACCTCTTACTTTCCCCATCCCTAGCCAGTTTGCTAATTCCAGGTGAACTAAAGATGTAGAGGTGAGTGCTCAGCTGGTGGAAACTGTCATTGCTTCTTGTTTCCTTGGTGACAACGTAGATGCAATATCCTTTTCCTCATTTTCCTCAGTTTAGGTCATACACCGGATTATTTAGCATTCCCTACTGTTAGGATAAAATAATGATCAGGAAGCCACCTTGAGATTTGATGTGAGATGCCTTCACTTTGTAATAAAGGAATTAATGCAAGCAAATGACTAATGCCATGTCCTGCTGTCTTTATGTTCCTTGTTGTCATTTCACTGATGTGATTTACAACAGAAGATACAAATAGTTTTAATGGTAGAACTGGTGTTGGCAGGAGAGTAGAGGGCAATAGGAGGAAGACTGAGGATGAGTAAACAGGTTCAGGATCTGAGGCTGGATTGCAGTGAAAAGCAAAAAAAAAAAAAAGCCCAAAAAAAAAGTAGAATAAGCTGTAGCCTTAGTCAGATCATAAAAATGGGCTTTGAAAGAATTAAAATTTAAATTCTTAATATATCTATAATAGCCAATTAAATAGTTATGGGCCGTGGGCATAGAGACTAAACGTTGTGATTGTCCTGGTGTAGTCCATCTAATACTGCCCTGGATGATATCCTGACACAGTCTGCAACTTGGCATGGTCCAGAGAACGTTCCCAGTGGGCAGGTTGGATGCAGCCGCTCAAATTTGGAGGCTTTGATGATAGGGACATAGACTATCCCATGCCACCTGTGAAAGGGGCCTGCCACTATTTAATTTATTAATACAGAAATTATTGTTCTTAACATTTATTAATACAGAAATAACTGTGGTTCCACATCACCTGCACAAGCAAAGTATAAGAAGGAGTCTCCTTCCATACCCAAAGCAAATCTGCTGTGAAGTTTATCTCACACTCAGCTGCACTCTTTTCAGACTGTTTTTAGGTGACCAACAAACCAGGTCTGTGAAACACCCAACTCAAAATCAGGCACATAAGCAAAAACCACAATATTTTAAAGGTCTTTGTAGGAAAACATTATTAAAATACAAATTATTTCACTGATCCAGGGTTAAATATCAACGCTGATGTGACAAAGTTGTTGGGATATTAATGACTGGGGAAAGCAGAGATGGCCATGAGTCTGTATCAACAGGATGTGGGAGTGGGAATGTTTGGAACTGGCTCTGGTGGGGTGTGATTTGCAGTGTGGAGCTGTGAGTGTGAGCATGTGGAATCAAGTCCCTGCTACCTGCCATGCCCTCCCTTCTGCCACACACAGCTGCTGGGCTGTGGTGCAGCAATATGGTGTTGCTGGATGGCCCGTGGTCCTCCTTGGTGCTCCGTTACAGCTGGCTGAGCAACATTATCAGGTACATATGGATCCATTTCACGTGCCTCCTCCCATGTCTTTCTTCCCATCTATGAGACAAAATAACTGTGACACGCATGCAGGCCACTTCTTAAACCTTGGGTCATCTGCAGGGAAGGGGTTGTAAAATGGGACTTCTATCACCTGGTAGGTTCCTTTGAAATATTTGGCTTTCCAGGTTGGCATTCCCTCATCCCAGCACATCATTGCAATGTTCCTCTGACTCTGGGAGACCACCTAAAAGTGAAAAGCATCTCTGTGGACCACTGGGTGCCACGGCACACTGGAGAATCACGGAGCAGGAGGAGGTTTGGGGCATCACAGTCACAAGTGGTTCACACAGTTGAGATTTTTAAGAGGAAGCTCTGCATCCTGCCCAGCACATGTGGATCAGCAACTCCAAATTTGCCTGTTTATAAGGGGAACGTAGTGAACAAATGGCCAATATAAATCTCTGCTATAAATAGGGGCATCCTTTTTGTCTTTGTCTAGTGTGTTTGTGAAATCAATAGTAAATAGTAAACCAGCTACCCCTGTGGATGCTGGAAACCAATGCCAGTACTCTAAACGAGGCCATATGTGCTTCCCTGTAGAAATGCTTGCTTCTCTGAGTAGATTTGAGCCAGAAGGTTGTCTGGGATCAGCTCAGCTGAATATCCCTATGCAGAAGCATGACCTGTAGAAAACTACCAAGGTTCTTTTGTGAGCTTTGGAAATCAGCAGTTAAAGGGAATGTCCTAGGCTGCTCCATGGAACTTCCTGCTACTTCTTCGCAAAGTGGGACAGAGAGAGCCCATCTTTTGTGCCATTGGCCCACTTTCTTTTGGGTAAGGTGGGTGCAGTCTGTGGAAGCTCACCTGCCCAACTCCACAGCCTGATTTCGTTCTTGGCTGGTTTGGGCAGTCCTGATGTGAACTATCGCAAGCACAATTAGATGAAATCAGAAAACACTGCAGGTGTTAACTTTGCAGAGCAGGCTTGTACAAAAAACACATTGGAGGATTTTATGTATTGATTAAGTGGAGTAATATTAATATATCTTTTGCCTCCAGTCAGTTTTCTTCTCTTCAGAACATCCCCAGTTGGGAGCCAAGATATTTTCCCTTATTCCAGCTGAATACTAATGCCATAAACTTTGGTGTGACTGTTTGACCTATGCCTCTTCTCTCTTCCATATTTTATTTTATACTATTTATTTTGTTTTATCTAGTTCTCCAGAGATAACAATTCCACTATATTTTTTCCTTTCTCCCTCTCACGTGTCCTCCCACCCCACCACTGACGCAGCGACTGATGGTAGGCAGCTCTGTCTCCCTTGACCTCGTCAACATCAGAAAGCATTTTCAAATCTCAGTCATCTCTGACAGCCTTTGAGCAGAGAAATGAGACAGTCTCCCTGACACAAAGGCTTCTGGCCTGGGGTAAAAAAACTCCTTTTGAAACAACAACAACAAAAAAAATCCCTCCGAACACTCCACACACCACACAGCCTTTCATTCATCTTGCTCTGCAGCCCCTGTACACTGGATTAGTTTTCAGAGATTACAGTTTTTATGTTTATTGTTGGCCAACTGCCACACCTAAGACACTTTGCTGTTCTGTTCTGCAGTTTTCAAAAAAGAAAAGCACTGGTTTACATATGGCAATTGCAATGCCTGGGTCTGTGTAGGTAATTGGCCCTATGCTTGGTTTCAGAGGTTGCTTCTGCACACAGAGACTATAAAAGCGTATCCTGAAGAAACAAAGGAGGCTTTTCTGGAGTAGAACATGCAGATTTCTTTTAGATGGAGAAACTGAGACACTGGAAGTGTTGTGAACTGCTCAAATCTCCTCTTTCCAGACCACTGTTTCTGTTTTGTGAATCACGTGGAGCACAAACCTCTTGCAAACATATTAACTCTCCAGCAACCTTAGGACAACACCTACAGTCAAGTTAATGTCCTACTTTTCCAGTTCCCACTCACTCTAATGGAAAGCTGCCTGCCTGGATGCAAAATTCATCACTTAGCATTCCAAAATATACCCCTATGAATTTCATTGTTATTGATGCCTGGCTTCATAGAGATGGAAATTATGGGCACACCAGTAGGGAGGCGAAGGCAAGGGAATTATTAAGTCCCGCAATGCTGGCTGAGATGGGACAGCTCAGTTGTTGATTCCCACAGCCCCCAACCTCCTTCAGTAATGTGGAACTATTGTTCTGTGCTTTTTATCAAAACAGACACGTTTGCTGTGGTTTTGTATCTTGCCACACTGAAGGGACAGATGTTTTTGCTCATAATGTGAAAGAATTTCCTTCTATTCTTCTCGACAGTGTTCCATGAAGATTTGTGCTGCTTCTCAGACCTTCTGCCGAGCTGCCTCCACTACACAAATCCACTCTGGCTTTGCATTTGAAGGGTTTAGGCAGCCATCAGCTCCCCAAAGCAGCCCAAACTGAAGAGGGGATCTGAATATCTCACAGCAAGAGCACAGCCCCTTGATGTTCTTTCTGTTGTAGCAATTGTTTATGACAAGAGCACCGAGGGAAAATACCGTGATCCTGATTCCTTATGTTTTCATCGAGCTGGGCTCAGATCTGTTCTGATAAGACCAACAGCAGCATTTGACTCCATTCTTAATCCAGTCAGACTGCTGGGGAGCAAAGCCAGGGGGTTCAAGTACAGGGAAAGCACTCCTGGCATGGTGTGGCACATGGCGGAGCTGAGCTGGCTGCAAGGGCTCACTTGAATCCCCTGCTGTGACTTGCTATTCCTTCCTCATTAAAGGCTGCAGGCCTATCAAATTTGGGCGAATGGCTGCAGATAAATGTCTGGAAAGACTCACCCTCCTGAAGAATGTGCATGTCTTTTTTGAAAAAACAAAAAGGATCCCTTGGTGAGGGAAGAAATGGAAAGTCCGGCTCAAAATGAACGGGGAACTTCGTTGCCATGGATGGGACCAATCAGACATCCCTTGTCAATGTTTTTCACCAGGGAATAATAAATAATAATTATTACAAAGTCCCCCATGGTGGTTTTTTTGTTTCTCTTTTATCATACAGGAAGACTATCACTATTTATGGATCTTGTATTGCTAATGGCGAGTTTGGATTTTGAGTTACAGATCTGGATCAATCTGAGTGTCTGGCACTGTTCTCGTGGAACGTTAAGTGCCAAGATTGCTAGATAAGTGCTTGTAAAGTAGAAATGAGAAAAATAAATGCAAGTTTAGCTGCAATAGCACAATTTGCATCCTTTCAAGGCTTTATCTGATAAAGAAATGAAAACTCAGTTTGATGTCAAACACTAGAGGATTTTTTCCTCATCTAAAACAGAAAAAAAAAAAACAGTAGAAAGGAGGGGCAAAGAATTAAAAAAGTTCTGAAAGTCTGAAAGGGACATTTATTCTTTTACACCTGTCTGGTTCTAACTAGCAAAAGCACATTTCTTATAAAATATGACTTATTTTACCAACCAGTGTTTCAACAGAAAGACAAAAACTATTATTTTCTAAGATTTAGTTTAAAAACAGACTTTGGGGCATAAAAACCTGCCTTTATCTTTTTCTTGGTAACTTTCCCTTACTATCAGGAGAAAAGAGAATTCCAATGGCCAGACAGCCCGAAGATACTTGTCAGCTATTTACAACTTAACATTTTCGTCATTCCTTGCTGTGAAGATTGTATGCTTGCTTATTTTTCAGTTTCTCTCTTTACAACTTCAAAGAAAGCCAGTGAATGTGATGCAGGACAAATTTCAGCAGGTATTCAATGTCTTTATTTCCATGGCTTTTCCAAGGATCATTCCTAAAGAGAACTTATATGTTTTCATGTAGCTTCAAATAAGGATGGTCAGCACACTCGCTCTTCAACTTGAATAAGTGAGTAATTTCATTGAACTAAGCTTAATTTTATTCTTAGAGACTCCATTAGGATGGTGTCCAAAAAATTTTATTCTTAGGGACTCTATTAGGATAGTGTCCAATAAATTTTATTCTTAGGGAGTCTATTAGAGTGGTATCCAATACGGGATTCTGACAGTCCTGGCATCATCTGGTTAAAAAAACAAAGAATAAATCGAATATATCTGATACCACATCCGGGCCCTAGAAATATTCAAGGCAAGGTTGGACAGGGTTTGGAGAAACCTGGTCTAGTGGAAGGTGTCCCTGTCCATGTCAGGGGTTGGAAGAAGGTGATCTTTAAGGTCCCTTCGCACCCAAACCATTCTATGGTATTATAATGGCATATAAAAAATGGTTTCTTACTTGGCCTTGCCCCACATGAGTCATAAGTTTTTGATTGAAGAGGTCTAAGGAATGATTAGCCCCTCTTTTCCCATTCCTCTTGCTTAGGTGGATCTCAGTCAACTGGTGCAATTATTGCAGTTTTGGGTTGGGTTTATTGTTGTTGTAATTTAGAGAGTTAACTCCTTTAGTAGGAGTCACTCACATGCAAGGTTATCTACTTAAGCCCCAGATAACAGCAAACAGCATTAAGCTAGAGCTGATTTCCTCTTTCCTTCATGTTTCTACTTACTGGAGAATTTTGACTCTGGGGGGAAAGAAAAAAGGCAAACACGTGGTCCTCTTTTAACAGTCCAGGCAAAGAAGCCAATGCAGAACAACAACTAGGGGATGATTTATTGATCAAACTTCATTCTCTGAGCACTATTTAGCATCCACACACTAATAAAAAGAAACAGACAGCTCTGCTTGCCTCCTCAAATCCTGGCACTTGCTGTTAATTCTTCTGAATACATTACCTGAATCAAACACATAGGGCTGCTCCTGGCTTTGTCCCACTTTGAGCCCCAAGGTATGATTTCCATGGACCAGCACTAAAAAATACCTAAATATTTCTCCCTGCTGCCATCTCTCCAGCCAATCCCAGCAGTTGAATCACAGTGTCTTGACTGTATTAGGCTCCAGGGGGTAAGCTTGTTTAGTAATAGCCCTGACCTTTTCCTAGTGTTGTCATTCCAAATGACATTTATGGCATAAACAAGCAGTGACACAAAACTGACAGGCCAAGTTGCCATCTGAGAGAAGAAGAAAACAGAAAGAAAAAGACTTCTAAAAGCATTCCTTAAATTAAAAATAAATAAATAAATAAATAAATAATTAAAAAATCTCCCTCTAGCTTTCAACATTCATCCCTTACATGGCAAAAATGATTTTACTGTTTGCTAAACCTTTTATGCCCCTTATTTTCCACTAAATGACATAATTTTGATTCTGAAATCAGGCTTTAATAATTCTGTCTTTGAAAAATGCAGTGGAGTAAGAATTGCTCAGGATTCATGCTAATATAGTTTTTAAAAAAATAAAACTGGCCCACAACCATGAATGAAAAGATTAATTCTCTTTCATTTTATCTGTCTAAAAATGCCTCATCTCTGCTTTTCTGCCTCTGGTTTGTAGAGAGAGATAAGTCAATGTATGGTCTGAGTCATCCCACCTTTGCATGAGAAGAATCTCTTTGGAGTGCCTCCATCTCTAAATCAACTATGCACCAAGTTAAGATGACTAGTTTAGACAAGGCATCTGAATTGTAGGTATTTAAATCTAGAAGAGATGAATCCTATCCCATATTACTCCTCCACCTGCATTCACAAGTTGCAAGGGATCATAAGATTACGTATTGAAATTATAGTCATCATTCTTAAGAGTCTCTGTTGACATATCATTTGGGGGTGGTCTTGGGTTGATGGTGTAATACATTATTCTGGATCCAGGCAAGCAGAAATGCCAGGAATTATTTGTCTGGAACTTCCATTCCCAATGGGCAGGTCTCTCAGAAATTAGTGCTGACGACACCGTCTTGCATTGCGGGACTTTTTGGAGTTCATCCCGAGAAAGCACGACCTTTTCCGGAAATGCTGGAGTGTGAAGATATTGATGTTCCCTACAAAATTAGAGGGGTGAGAATCCATGTCTGCTGGCTTTTGTTGTTCTGATCAGATGGCAGTGCTTAGGCTGTCAGCGCTGAGCTCAGCCAGAGATGTGGGTGGGAGCAGTGGAGCAGGAGAGTGGCAAAGGCAGATGGCAATTCTCCATGTACACATCCATATCAGATGTCCTTCCTCATCCCATCACGTCTTCCCACTCATTGCTCCAAGCAGACATTTCTTTGCAAAGGAATGGTGGGTTGCCTTCCCAGACATGAGGTGCCTTCTGAAGAACTGTGCTGGTTTGCCTCCTTATCCATGCAATGTTGATGGTCTATTGTTTAACAAAAACTAAACCTGAGACAATCTTTTTTTTTTGCTGTGGGGAGGAGTGGGGGGATAAGGAGGGAGGTAATAAGTCATTAATTGAAAACCACCAGAGGGACAGTAAAACAAATACCATCTGCCTTGGAGGGCAATATCATTAAGCTGTGGGCACTATGCTACAGATTCAAGAGCTATTTTTACCCGAGGGCCACAGTTACTACTAATGATGGATGAGACCAGTCAACAGGCCAGAATCTGCCCTGAACATTCACAGCCAACTTCAGTTAGA
>JAWMRA010000113.1:111277293-111280026 GCA_035584735.1 Pseudotriccus pelzelni
ACCACAGAGTGCTGGTCTCACCAGGGGCCTGTAAGTGTGATTATGTTATAATTTACTTCCCAGCAGAAATGCTGTTTTGCTTTTAATTTTCAAAAAAATATAAATATTCTAAATAATGAAACAGTTTCTGGTATGACAAACAATTTTTCAATTCTTTGTGGAATCTGTATGAATTAATCCAGACAGTTATAAATAGATTCTGCTGCATGGCAAGTTCTTTGCTAGATCGTGTTGACATCAAACTTCTGTTTTTCCCTCCAGTAAAGCTGATTCAAACTGTAACAAAGACATGTGAGGCCAAAGCACCAGTTGAGGCAAAGGGGCTTGATTGTTTAAAGTGAAGGAACTAAGTTGATTTGCACCACCCAAGGTTTAGGCTCTTGTGGTATAATTTCTTTGATTCTTCTCTTCTATGGTTCACAGGAAAAATCAAGCAATGTCAAAATGATTATCTGCAAATGGTCTTGCATTTGATCATCTTTGTGCCTCAATTATAATTACAGATTCAAGCCTAACAATAGTCTCTCTATAATTTCTTTATTGGCATGCAAAGTTTGCACAGTAAATATTTCTTCTCGTCGCAGTTTTTTCCCCTTTTCCAACCAGCTCTTAAAGCAGCCATTCCAAACTAAATAGCAATTGAACTGGACTGTTATTATGCTGTACATACTAATTCTGCTGCCAGCTATTTTTTTTTTTTTTTAAAGCATGAAATTCCCAGATTACAAAGCCGACTGCATCATGTGAACTCATCTTTGAAATAAGTTCGAACCGTGGATTTCAAAGCCAAGACTGACTTGAAACTGCACTTCCTCATCAAAGATAAATGTTTAGGGCTGGTGTTCTTGTTTGATTCAAGAAATATGTCCTAGGTCTCAACCTTCTAGAGTAAAATCTTGATTTCATTCAAGCCGGTAGCAAAATTCCTATTGTTTGTTAACGAGGTTGGGGCTCCAGCACCAGATTTCAGCTCCCTGAAGTTCAGGTGCAGAGAGAGTTCTGAATCCACCACTGTAATTCTGATGCTGTGTTTGTCCAGACAAAAGAATAAAATCAGTTAATAAAAAAGCACTTTTCAAAGTAGGGCTCACAACAACCTTTGGTGCCAATTTTTTGTCTGAAACTTGGAGTTACTGGAAAGAGCCCATCTGAATGCAAGAGGCTTTGGATTGGATCCTGTGACCAGAGATCTGCAAATTGCACAAGGAAAGTTATCACTCATAACATTCCATTTCTTAATTTAAAGCATCTCCTGTGCCTTTAATTTAATAATTTTTTTCCCAGTACAGTTTCCTGTGACATCTTTGTCCAGCCCCATTGAAGAGACACGTCCACAGAGAAGTGCAAATCTGCCAGCTGTTTTGAGATCAGTCAATGAACAGGAGTTTCAATTATTTTTTCCCTGGAGAGTTTAGGATTCTAAACCAAACCTGTGGTTCTCAAGAACACTGCAATTTTATTTCCTCTGTTAAAAAAATAAACTAAAAAAAAAAAAAAAAGAGGCAGGAGGAGGTGTGGTTCCTCACCACCCCCAAAGTTTGCTGAAAGTATTGGTGTGACAAAAGACTGATGTTATTTAATGTAACACTTCAGAGCGCATTGGTGGCTGCATCAAGGAAACACGCTCTACTGATTGATTCCTCAACCATCTCTTATCAGTTGTTACACCACTCAGATCAAGGTAACTACACAAACTTTGGAACATGTGACATTCAAACTGGTGGATAAAAAAAAATCTAGTTTCTTGTATTAAAGGAATTTCCTTCAATGAAATGGGAAAACTACTCTGACACTCCAAGGAAAACCATGTCAGCAATGTCAGCCATTATATTGATTCCCCAGTAAGATCAGGATGAAAATGATACTCAGAGAGAAATGATGCACTGTGTCTCCTGCCATCTCTCTGAAACAGGTAATGCAAAATACCATTTCTGAGCTTCATCATGGCTCAACCTCACCTCCAAAATATTACACTTTAGGTTACCAGCCTAATATTTATTCTTCTGTAGTCAGTCAAAAGAAAAAAGTAAGTCAAACCATCTTTTTAGTTATTTCTCACACCCCAGAGTGCAGTGGAAAAGGGAATTGGGAAGGGGGATACTTTTGATAATGATTTCCCCCTAAGAATTCTTTCCTTTTCATCTTGGAGACATAGAATTCCTGCAGACCCTGAAACAACTGCTAAGACTAGGAAAAGATATTAAACTATTGCAGACTGGACAGGATCATAGGTCATCTTATAAAATGTCACCTTCTAGGTCCAAGAAATCCTTTTCAGAGAACAAAATAAATCTGCACAAGGTAATGGTTGGAGCTGGAGACCTGTGGGTCTCGAGTGAAATTGCTTGTTCCATTACTCAGCTGGATGGTGGACTTCGGAAGAGCTTAACAGCTGCAGGAGTTCGTGTGAGGTAAGTACTGTATGATTTTCGGGGTAGTTTCTGTAGCAGTGTGAGAACTGTGTGCCCCATCTCCAGCATTCATATGATTGGCCCAGTTTTGTCAACAATGGCAAAACCCAGAAGAGGAGAGAAAACATCTTGGAGGTGGACTCAATGAGCCTTATGAATCCCTTCCAACTCAGGGTACTCTCTGATGCTCTTCAGCCTAAAACATAAACTCACTAATGCATGGGAAATGCCACAGCATTTGTGGTTGTCATGGGTTTGCAAAGGTCCCCCTCCTTGGGGATTGAAAATAGTTTGTCCGGATGAATTTCCGGACAAAGGCCAA
>JAWMRA010000113.1:111280126-111305951 GCA_035584735.1 Pseudotriccus pelzelni
AATATTATTTCCTCCCCAATCGGATCTCTTTGTCTGCATAAACTTCTCTCACCCTAGAGTAATTTGTGGGGGGTGTGATAAAAAATTGTCCCCTGAGCAAACCCATGACAGTGGTTGGGATAAAACAGTCTCCTCTAGGGGTTTAGAGACAATAAACGTGTAAGTCTTTATTGGTTTCAAGGATTTCTTTGTTTGCAGTGGTCTTATGCTGTGATTTTATTCTGTGTTGAAATAAACAATAAATTTCTTCTGAGAGAAGTGCTTTAGAGGCACTGTCATCTTTCAGATGATAAACTTAAACTTGATGGCTACAACTTCAATGGGTGAATCAGGTGAGGTGATCTTTGGTCTTTCCATCTAAATCAGATTGGATGAATCTCCTTTCAGATTTGTCTGTTTCTCAGAGACAGTACTGAAAAGACTGAATATCAGATACTGAAGCCAAGAAATATCCCCCTTAACAAAGATGGAAAGGTTTGTTCATTCCCAGCACAGGGAAAGTTTTGAATCACAAGTCAGACGTGAGTGACTGCTTGAATCTGGGAGGAGGGAAGTTTGGAGTAACACAGGCATGAAAGGACTGATGGGCATGGGCAGCCCTTTGTGGTTGGAGGCTGTATCGGTTTTGGTGATCAGTAAACAACAGTTTTTCCTCAGATGTTCTTTAAAACTCCATGTCTTTGTGACCTTGTCCACCCGTTTTCTCTTCCCTTTGCTGGTGTGCATCTTTCTGTGTTGCATTTGTGCAGCCTCTGTCTCCATACAAATAGAGCCCTTTTCCTTAAAATCCTGGGTGACACCGTGATTAAAAGGCAAGGAATAGCATAAATAAAGGAAAAAACGTGGGATTTCTGTCTTTGAGCTGGATTCTCTTCTGTCTATGAGGACAAAATCACCGATCTAAGGCTTTGTAAGGTTTGGTCACTATATGTATAGATAGCATATATAAAATATGAATAAATATGCATTTATAGCATCCAGCAAAATAGAGTTTAGTGTAAGTACGTCTTAATGCAGATGTCTACATTGCTCTTGGCTCCACACAAAATCAGTATAATTTCATAGATATATCTACATCCTACTCCATTCTAAGATAAAATACCAAAGATAAAAGAATCAGAATAAAAAACAACCATTTCTTTTAATTGAACAAAAGAGATATTGGGCCTCATACGTGGACAAATATCTACATTTGACCAGAAAAATTCCTCCTTTTTCTTTAGAGGAACATTTCCAATTATCTAAAGCTTGAAATTTTGGAAACACCTCTTCCTAAGAATAGAAGGAGTTAAACTCCTGACTGGATTTCACAAGGGGATTGAAAACTTTATGAATACTATTATAACAGATAGAAGTCATCCAGCAGAAGGGATATAATCTCAATGGTCTTTCATAAACATATTCATAAATCATCAACAGCCAGGCTGTATAAGAATAACTTAACTAAGGAATTTTGCCATTGATTTATTTTTCCTTTATGCGTCTTCTGAAGAGTTTTAGCACAGCTTCCTTTTAGATCAGCTCTATTTAGAACACACTGATAATGCTTCATGTTGCAGCTCTACATAATAGTTTGAGGTAACACTTTTTAAGCTGAGAATGCTCCTGGCAGTTCTTCATGAAATCCAGCTATTCTAGGCTGGGAGTTAAGGGACTATTTGTCTTCACTTTTGGGGTTTTTTTAGCTTGTATCCTTGTAAAGAATGTGGAGTCAAAGGCCTGAACAAACCTAAAACTTCACAATGAAGCTTGAGCCAAAGCAGGGTCCCACCAGGTTTCAAATCAAGATCATGGGAATCCAGATGTTCAGGACAGCTTTCACCAACTGTTATGTCTTTAACAATGATTTGTTTCAAAGGTAGGTCCAGAATGATTCAACAAAACCCTCGCACAATAACAACAACAACTACAACAAAGCAAATAATCAAATAACAACAAACATAGTATCCCAAAAAATCCAACAAAAACCCTCTAAAAAATCCAACAAGAACTCATTGTCTTTGATTTTTTATCTGACTTAAAAGTGGTTGGTTGCAGAACTGAAATACTTGGGGAAAGACAGATGAACTGCACTAAGGTTGTAAATTATAATTACATTCAAAAACTTGAAGCTGGAGTTGTATATTTTAAGGGTCAGAAGAACATACTGATCATGAATGAACTAATGTGAGAATTGCCCTTCCCTTTTCAGAAAGAAGACACATGTTCTGTTGGATAATTAAAGGACTAAGGCTAGCATGCATTCCAGGAACACCTTGTTAAACACCAAAAACAATGGGTAACAATTTCATATCCTTATTTTCTTCATTTATTTTTGAAATATTGAGGATAAAAAGGAGGACAGAAGTAGCTAAAAAATCAAACTCAATAGACAGTGAAAACATTTTGATTTTTCAAAGACAGTAGTTTTCCTACTGTCCCCGGAAGGTTTCGTCATATTGGAATCATAGAGTGATAAAATATCCTGAGCTGGAACGGAACCACAAGGATCATCAAGTCCAACTCATATATTGTTGCTGTTATCTCTAGTACTAATGATAATAGCAATAAAACCAAATGCTTTTACATCTTACTCTTGGATTTATGTGAAAGAAAGACATGAAAGAATAACTTTTGGGCTGGACTAAATCACCTGGCCTCGGTGTTGTAACCCCTGAGTGCAGTCAGTAGTTCTGCTCATGGTCCAAGAACAGAGATGAAACACTTTGGTGGAAACTATTCCAGAAGAAAACTTGATCCATGAAGAAATGAAATATAAGCTGTAAAAAGAAATAAATAATTTATCCTTGTTATCTATCAGCATCATTGGATAAAGGACACTGCAACAGCTCAAAATAAAGCTTGTGCCATTTCTAAAATTGTTCCCACACAGAGATGGTTTTTATGAGCAGGGGCTGAAAACATAAATGAATAGTTGTGTGGGTTATTATGACAATATCTATTTCTACATTTATACCATGATGGATATTCCTTATACATGTGCATGTGCAGCTGTAAATAGACCTGTGTGTGGGTGTCTGCATGTTTGTCACTACAGATGGAATAACTTAAAAAATGTCCAAGGTAATTTTATTTTAAAAAACAGTAAAAAAAAAAAAATAAAATCACTAGCATTCCTACTTCCAGCCTGAAGCACTTTTTTTACAGCTGAAAATAGGGGCTTATAATGAAAATGCTGACACAACCTTAACTATAGAGGTACTAGCAGGCAATGCTATAATAAATAATGTGGGAAATATTTTACACTTCAAGGCAATTACATGTTCAGCCATCTTTAGGCTTTCTGGGCCATGAAGGGTAGGGATTAGGTGTACTTGACAAGTGTAAAAGACCCATGACTCATGACTGCTAGAAGGCACAAATGAATTACAAAAGCTGAGAGAAAGCTTTGTAATAACGCAGCAGAGGTAAAACACTTTTTATTTGGGGGTAGATAAGGATCAGGTAAATGTAAAGATACACACTTGAGGTTCCATCCAGTGTGCTTTTTCAAGAAATGGTAAAAGATCAGTTAAATCTACTGACATCACTCACCTGCCATCCATTCGTGTATTTCTTTATGCAACATAAATATGACTTTAACGTGCTTTGGAATGAACGTTTGTATTTGTAGGACAACAGGACTGGATAGGACCAACCAGGTCATTGAGGAGGCTCCCATTGCTTCAGCAACTTCTGCAGGAGATTTTAGGAGAGTTTAGATTCACAAAATCCCCTAAGAACAGCTTTCTTAACCTTCACGCACCAGAAATACCCCAGTGCCCACAACACTCTTTTTGTTCTGCTAAGTGATAACTGAAGGCCTTGGATTTGTATGGGGAATCACCAGATTCCTTTTTCTGCTCCTAGTCAATTAACAAACTGACTTGGATTTTGGACTTTGTGGACAGAGACTGCAACAAGAACAAGTTTAAAACCATGGATCCTCTGGTGTTGGTGTTATGCACAAGTAGAAGATAATATTCCAGGTCTGAAAAACAACTGAAGTGGGAAACAGAATCATAAACTAATGAATATTGGAAAAGACCTCCAAGAACACCAGGTTCAACCTTCTACATTGGCTGGATGTTGCATTGTCTCCAGTCCCGAACTCTGAATAAATTGCTGACGAGAGTTTTAACAGGAAATATTGGAACAGCTAATTTTGGACACCTTAAAGAAGAATAACCAACTCAGAGTGACAGAGAAGCAATTTTTGGTCACTGGGGAGAAATACACACCATGAGGAAAAATACATTTGACCTTAGATGTTATTTTCCAGTTAGAAAAATTACCTTGTGGAGGCGTTTTCCTGTTTCTCTCTGCGTGTTAGGCAGGAAGGTGATGGCCACACTTCAAACCTGCAGGTGCCAAGGTACAGTGGGTGAACCACTCATCTGGTCCCCTGGTCTACCTGGGCTGTGCTTTAGTTGGCCAGCTGAAATAGCATGATCTACTCATTTTTATGGCATCTGTCAACCAGACTGAGGCTTTGCAGCCTAAATCCCACAGCAAACAGTTCTTACCTGTGTAGCAATGGTGTTGGTAATCTCTGTGGGGTGACCAGAGGAAGGAGGAGCTGCCCCAATCCACCATTTATTGCACCCCTACAACCTTTCTCAGATGTCTTAAAATGCTTCATATCATGGTTTACAAGAATCTGGTGTATGGGGGGTGTATTTCCAGAGCTGTTTGTCTGACATCTGCCTTTTAGAAACACACACAACAATTTCTCATCCTGAGCACAACCCAAAAGAAAGCTCCACCCTCTTACCCATTTTGCCTTAAACTCTTAACAGGACTTTAAAACTTGTCTAAATCTTAGGCCAAGCACTCCTAAAGGTCCTATGTGAGTGCATGAGCTTTATGTCTTATATACACCACACTAAGTCTGGCAGAACATTAATTTTTAATGTTTTCCCCTTTTCTGTTTCCACTTTCTTATTTCTGATTTTCATCAGTCTTGGCTATAAGAAACAGAGTAGATACTGAGGAACAAACATCAATAAAGCAAGGGATTTCTGAAAAAGTAAATTTGGCTGCCTTTTCCATGGAAAAACAAGAGCAGATTAGAAGCCTGTAATTTAGGGAACTCCCAAAATGATGAAGAAGGACCAGATGCTCAGGTAGAGATTTTGGCCCCTGAAAGTCAACGAGAATTGTGTCATTGAATATATTGTGTCCAGAATTTTATTCAGGTGTTCTACTCTCTCTAATTTTGATATTTAGGGAATCCTACTGTCACTCAAATTTTTTTTAACCTTATTCCTTTCAGCTCCAAGTGTTTTAATGTTCTTTCACTCTCACAATGGAACAGCTACAGCACAAAATGATGAATATTCAAGTTCCAGATCAGAAGTTGGTGAGAACACTGAGATAGATAAATGCTTTTCAGTCTGGATCAGGATTAGATAACAGCACTTTAGCTTAAGACACTTAAAATAACGTGACACCAATTTATTACCATTAGAAATCAAGCCTTTGGAAAAGACCCTAAGCATTATGTTAGCATTGATATGTCAATCCTTTATTTGAAAGATGGCAAGTCTGAATCCCAGCACAGCCTTAATTAACAGAAAATAATTAGCATCATTTTCCCAGCTGTGAATTTGAGATTTTTTTTTTCCAACAGAATCCATTGATTGATAATTAAGGAGGAGTTAGTTGTAATAAAACTCCCAGTATTGCAATTTCTAATTGGCCTTTAAGGACATTTTACAGTTACAGTTACTTTGTTCCAGGCATTTTCTGGCCTTTTTTTTTTTTTTTTAACCAGTTTTAATAAGGAATCCTTTCCCAGCAAGGTAAAAGAGATGCAGATGAATAGAAAAAGGCACTGTACTGTTACATCTAGGAATTTAAAACCTCACATCCAATGAAGTCAATTTCTTTTTTTTTTTTTTGGGGGGGGGTTAATAATTGGTGTAAAAAGAGAGTAAAAAGCTTTGAAGTTTACTTTGAATAACCCAAGATTTATCCAAGCACTTGAGTCTTTGATTAAACTGCATTATCACAGAGATTTATGTAAACGCTTAACTTGATGAACAGTAAATGCTCCTGTTGGCTTCAGTGGGATGGAATATCTATCCATATGTATAGTGAAGCAGACACATGTATATCCTTCAAGGAATGCTGCCCTAGGCTGGAAATCGTACAGGAATGGATTCAGCTCAGGACATGCCTGCTTGTTTCATATTTCCAGCCAGGCCACAAATACTGCTGATACAGTGTCCCCTCAAGGCACTCAAAGTTTAATCCTACAAGTAGAATTGATTTAAAAGCATCCATTTAATGATTTTCATAATATTTGTACATTGACATAATTTTGAATTCTTTTCCTGAGCTGTCTGAAAATTTCAGATGTTGGATGAAAACAATATGAAGCTTTTCAGTATTTTCTCCATTTCTTTCCTTCCCCTCATTTCTGTTCGTTTTTCCACTTGTAAAGAAAGCTTGAATAACTGGAAAAAAAAAAAAGATAATTTTATACACCTAAATTAAAAAAAAATTGAAAAAATATTTTATACAAATTTCTTTTGATGGAAAGATGATTTTTCAGGGACAGTATTTGTAAATAAGAGGTGTCAAAGATTTTTGGGTACCAGAAAATCATTAAATTCATTTAAACATGCAAGCAAAATGTTACCTGAAAAGAAACTTTCACATGTTAAAACCACGTGGAAATAAAAACTGGTCCCTACTGTTGTGAAAGTAGATCTGAATGATCGGATCAGGACCTGCATTGGTGTCATTTGTGGCCACTACACAACGACTTCAGCTTGCTCAAGCTCAGAAAAATAATCAATGATTCATTAATGGTTGTTATTACTGGCAAAAGAAGAGCCACATAAGAACTTTTTGTTTCCACTGGTTGTTTCTGTGTCTTTCTTGCCCTGTAATTTTTTGTACCTCTCTGACAGTGAAAAAAAAAGAAGTTTCTGTGTGATCAAAGTGTCCTGACCATCCTTGGAAAACCAGATCAGCTCAGTTTCTCCATCCTGGGAATGCAATCCTGCTGCTTTCCTGCCTCTCCGAGGAGAATGTCAGATCACTTTGCTGGGGCTGCCTTACATCTTGCTCCGAGCCCCATCCAACCTGGCCTTGAACACTTCCAGGGGTGGAGCAGCCACAGCTTCTCTGGGCAACCTGTGCCAGGGTCTTACCACCAGCACAGAGGAGAATTTCTTCCCAATCTGTAATTTGAATGCACACTCTCTCAGTTTGAAGCCATTCCTCCTTGTCTTATCACTCCATCCCCTTGTCAAAAGTCCTTCTCAAACAATTCAAAATACCCCATATAGAGAAGCCACAATATACACTGACAGATTATCTGCAAATAAAGAATAGGGACGTTCATCCCCAGCACTTCCACTGTTCCCTAAAACTAGGGTTATACCTGTTATGCTTTATTTTTTATTTGTAGCAATATACTGGGCTGCCTAGGCCAGCAGGCTGCTGGAAACACCAAAACCTCACACTCCACATGCTATTGTGGCCAGTGGCACCATCCTGGAAAGCCTTTCTGGCTGCTGCCAGCACAGAGGGCAGGATAAAGGAGCAGGCGGCTGCAGCTCCTGCTTATAAAGAGGGCTGACAGTGGAACAGCAATCCCCACCTTCCTTCTCCCCCCTCCCTGGAGGCAACACGAGCATCAGCTGAAGGAACACGTGTGTTTGCACTCGGGTGGATGGCTGGGCTGGGCACACAGCTGGGATAACTCAGTGCATCCCTATGGATTGCTAACAGAGCGTTGCTGTCTTGTGCTGCTAAAGAGCTGGAACATCACACAGGGATTTCTTGTGGATATTTTAGGAGAGAAGTCATCTCAGCTGACCTCAGCCTTCTAGGAGAGGGCTGTCAGGTCTAAGCTAGTCAAAGAGGATGCTGAGCATGCCAGAGAGATATTTGTTGTATTTATTTTAAGGCTATTTTAAAACTAAATCAATACTGAAAGCCTTAAAAAATTAGATGACAAGTTTGCAAACTTTATCCCAGTTTTCCAACCTTTCTTCCCCCATATGGAAAAACAATTTGAAAAATAATTTCAATCTTTTCTCAGGGTTGTTTTCTTGTTGTTGGATTTAAGATTCTAGTAGTGAACTTACTGTTTCCTCAACATGTTTATCCTTTTTGAAAATCTTGACCAAAGCACATCACAGCCTCCCATCACAGCCTTCTTCAGCTAAGAGCTGAATTAAATATTAAATTGAATATTAAATACTGGGGTGTGGAAAGCTTAGATATGCTTGCCAACACACCAAGAATCCCTTATCAACCTGTCAGTGATTCCTGTCCAGTGTAGAAAGACTTTCTTCTTAGAAAAATTGGAGTAGTGGGAAATTTCAGCATATGGCTTAGATCATACTCTTGCCCCCAAACAAGATCAGCTACAGTTAAGTGATTCCTGTTAGATGCTTATCTAGCTTGTTCTTAAAAACTTGTTAAGCTTCAGCAAACCCTAAGGACAATCTGTTTCAGGTCTGCAGTCAGCACATTTTACCTGAGACCTCTCCTGAATTTCCCTGGCTGGGTTTTAAGTCTCTTGGTTTTCCAGTCCTCAGAAAATACAGAATCATGGAACGATTTGGGTTGGAAGGGACCTTAAAGATTTATTTCCAACACCACCTCTACAGTTCATTTTCCTCCTTTTACATATTAAAAGACAGTTGCCGTGTCTCTGCATAAATTTTTAGTCCATTTTAGACTAAATAAATCCAGTGAAAGACTTCCCATTAAAGAGCAGCACTGTTTGAGCTGCAGATATTGATAAGGAATGAACAAGCAGAAGTGTGTGCAAGGTGCTGCATACCAAAACAGAAGAGACATTTAGGACCCAAAACACATCCTGGCTGGGGTGACCTTATTGATTTACAACAGCAGCAACAGCTTTTACATGAAGCTGCTCAGAAAAAAAGGAGTAAGGACTTGGATACTTTGGACACAGTGTTTGGAAAATGTCCATATCAATATATTGCATTTTCATATGTTGTACTTTCCAGGATATTTTATGCTGAGGGAGGTAGAGGGAGAAAACCATAAAAATCTCCGGTGGAAAAATTAATATACCAGCATGGGGTATAATTAAATGCTGAAGTTGTAATCTAAATGACATTTCACAAAACATGGATCAGGATTTACAAGTAAAGGGGCCAAAAATCCAGCTCTAATGTTAATATTTAGGCAACAAATAGGAGGTCTGACTTCGGAAAGTGGCAATATTTTTGTCAGTCCCATTTGAATTAGGTGGGCAGCATTACTAAAAGGTGTACATATCTTGGGGAACCCCAGTATGGATGGAAATTCTAGATTCTGCTTTTGAGAATCTCACCTTAGAGCAGTAGAACATGTGCTGCCTGATGGAAGCATGAGAACCTTGTCACCAGCACCCTTCCAAGGGACTGAAGCACCAGGTTTTAAAAAACATTAAGCATTTTTTTCTTAGTTACACTTTACTGGAATAACGGTGTGCAAGGAGATCTATCAAGGAATTTCTTCTTTTTATTTCCACAGAATTCTTTTTTCACGTTGTCCAGGGCAAATGTCAGTCTCACAAGTCTGTGCAATGTCCCACTCCTCCACTAGGTCCTGTTTTCATGCCAGTGATGCTCAAGAGAGGATGAGATGTCAGAGTGTCAGCTCAGAGCCACTTCCCCTCGCCACACAGTGATGCAGCACATCCCATTCGTAGAGCAGTTGCATCTGGCTTTGAGGAACTCCAGGAATTTGAAAATAAGGAGCTTCAGCTCTGTAGGATGAGGGAGTAATGAATCTGACCTGAGGTCATTTCGCTGCTGGAGCCCAGAACAAATTCAAACCACAACCGATCAGCATGAACCAAAGCACAGCAGAGAGCAAGGAAAGAGAAAGGTTCACAAGAGCAACAGGGCTTTGCCAGTGATGATTTTCTCACAGAGTTAGTTGGAAATTCAAAGCTTGATAAAAAATGGCCCATTTTCTGATTATGTGATTTTTGGTTTGTGGAGGAAAATTTACTAACTGAACCACTAAAATCAGGGATGGGCTATAAGCCTCTTATCTCCTTTCCTTCCATGCCTGGATTTTACGAAGTAGCATTGTTTAAAATCTTTGGGAACATCCTGATGTCAAAAGAAAATTTTCTGTTGACCTGAGTCTTTTTGGTATTTTTAAAAGAGACTTTTTTTTCCCCCCTTACAGAAAATGCTTACTGTCTGCTGACCAGTGTAAAGGAGATCATGATTTAAAATCCTACTTGGCCACAGGATCCTGGTGTAAGTCATGGTTCCTTTGTCTTTCAGATCATTTCTTCCCCATGAAAGGTCAACCATGGAGTTATGCAGTTTGTGAGCCCTTCAGTTGCTGCAGAGATGAGGTCCATATAGGAAAATAAAGCTCTTTTGACCAAGACAGGTATTGCTGGAGCAGAAAATATGATCATTCATTTACCTTTGTTGCTGCATAGTGGCTCAGGGTTAGTAATGATGCTGTGGAATGCAAAGATGGAAAACAAAGATAATGTGTTGTTATATATGACCTTAGTGATGAGTGACACGAAAATCCGTAAGAACCAAAGCCCAAAATATTGTCTTCAGCAAATATTCTAACGTTCTTTAAAATATATATTCATCACATGAACCCACATAAATAATTTTTAATAAAAAACTAAGTAAATATGTGTGCTGGACCCTTAGACACTGATTAGGTCTGAACCTTTTGCCAAAAATAAAAATATTCAGATGCGATTTCAGAGGAGTTCAAAAGATTCTTATTAATGGTCCTCTCCCCGCTTACCCTTTAGGTTTCCAACAGCAATTTCTTTTAATCACTGGACTTAATATACTCCAAGGTACTAAATTCCATGTCAGCTGTAAACAGGCAGCAAAACATTTACATGTTGGCTTCCTTCAGCAGCTCATATTCAATTCAAGGAGTGAACAATGAAGCAGCGCTGCTGTGCAAGACCCAAATTGTGCTGCTGGCAAGAAGATTCTCAAATAACTGTGGATCTCTTGGGAGAAGGAATATTATACTACGGAATAGAGAGTATTTGCCATAGAGCAAGCCACTCTGTGGGCTTTTATCACTCTCCTTTCATTCTGTTTATTTATTTGTTTGTACTGTCACCGATGTCATCTGAAGCCAAGGAATGCAATAAGGTTAAATCTATTGCAGGGAATTATTTTGATCAGCCAATTAAATGAACCAGTTCACCTTGCCTATGATATGCCATCAAACATGGGTATGAGCATTTGGTGCAATCAATCTATTACACATCAATTTTATGGCTGTATAATGAGGTTTAATTGCTGTTTTATTAGTCTGACTAATATTAAGTGCTGGTAATTGCTTTGCATTCAACTTGGCGCTCTCATTTAAATTACACATCCAATATTTAACCATAAATGTAGACCACCTTTTTGCCTAATGACTTTTTGCCTTCCTCCTTGTGCAACAAGAAAAGCCCATTTAGGGTGATTTTCCTCCTTTGTACATGTTCTCTGGCCCTGAGGAACAGAGGCTGGTAAAGCTAAATGTTGCTCTTGGTAAATGCGCAGGCCCTTGGCGTTTGAAAAGTGAACTTCAAGTTGCCTTTTGACAGAAATATGATATGTTTTTGGTGTACTAATGAGGGAATTGCTACTACATTTGTAGTCCCACTGAAGTCTATGGGACTACTCATGCACTTTAAGTTATGCAAATCCTTGGGGGAACGGTAGGGCTAATGCTTGTTACCCTGGGGCACACATGGCAAACAAGTCTGGCAGGATGCAGGATGGATTTTGACTGACAAGCCACAGACCCAATGTTCTTGCCAGCCAGGATGTTACAGTCACAGGCTTGGGTGCTCAGACTGAGCTTTAGGAGGAAATTTACTGAGCTTCAGTAAATTCCTCGGTATGAGAAATGAGGAAACCTTTTCGCAGACCCAGTCTTGTTCTGTGGCTTCCTCCCGTTCACAAGGACCTCACTGAGGTGGTGAATCGCTGGATTGTTTGAGGCGGCAGCAGTTTTGTTATTTCACTTGGCTTCTCCTTGATTTCCTTTTTTTTTTGAAATAGACTCCATCTGATTTTGCAGGCATGAGCTCAGCTCGCTGAGCAGACATGCCAGTTGCCATTAATATCATCTGATCCTCCAGTGACAGCTGGCTAATATCACCCTGCAAGCACCTCATGAGCTAAAATCAGCCTGTATTTTGGAAACAGAGGCCTAGTGCTGTAAAGTGCTGTAAAATTATATACAGTGCTGGGGTGACTCAGGTGGCTGGTTCTGAACTGCTGAAATTCTGATCAGGACAGAGCAGAGATTGCATCAATAAGAATTTATTGCATTTTATCACTCTTCTCTTTCTGGATCCATGAAAGAGTTAATACAGCTACAGACCTTGTGAGAGTCAAATATCCACTACTGGATGTTTACTGGGCTACAAACAAATTCCTGAAAAAAATCTTAGGATCACAGAATTTAGGTTGGAAGGGATCTTAAACATCATCCAGTTCCTCCCCCCTGCCATGGACAGGGACACCTTCCACTGGACCAGGTTGCTCCAAGCCCCATCCAGCTTGGCCTTGAACACTTCCAGGAATGGGATAGCCACAGCTTCACTGGGCAACCTGTTCCAGAGCCTCATCATCTTCACAGTCAAAAAATTTCCATCTTGTACATAATCTAAATCTCCCCTCTTTCAGTCTGAAGCCATTCCCCTTTCCCTATCACTCCATGTAGTTTCCAAAAGACCCACTTCAGCTTTCCTTGAGCAATATGCTCATTTTACAAGTATCGGGAGCTGAAAACCTCTGGACTCAGAGCTTTCTGAAGCTGGGGCTTAAACCTCCCAGCCAGCTGGCAGGAACTCAGGCCACTGCCTTTCAGCACCATTGATGGTAATGTCATCCTTCAGCTGAACACATGAGGTCACAAGTGTTTATTCTGTGAAAAAGCAAGCCAAGTAAAACTTTCAGACCTCATCACGACCCAGAGCCTGAGCACCTATGAGACTTTATATCAAAAAAGGCTGTTTGATGATGGAGATACCCACATTTGCCACGGTAGCCTAGTATTTTACAGAAGAAGGAAGAGACCTGGGCTTCAGGACAGCTTTAGCCCAGGTGATTGGAAGACATATATTTACCCATCCCAAGAGGATATTGTATCTATCACCTTACAAGGAATTCCCATTAAATATGTTTCAAAGAAGGCAAATGTTGAAGTTCAGGTTCGATGGGGCTTTGAGCAACCTTATTTAGTGGAAAATGGCCCTGTCCATGGCAGTGGGGTTGAAACGAGATAATCTTCAAGGTCCCTTCCACCCCAAACCAGTCTGTGATTTCATGATTCTGTGATCTTGAGCAGCCATTGGCACCTCCTCACTTCCATTGGCTTCCCATGCAGTCAGCACATGGTTATCCTGAGAAGCCTTGAAGTTTTCCAAGGTTTCAGAGACACTTTGCTCTTCTCAACAGAATTAATAAAACATACAGACAATTGGCTCTACATTCTCTTCCTTCCCCTCTCCCTCACTTTCACTTTCAGAATTGCAATTACTGTACCCTGGATTTCATGTTGTGTTCCCCAACACCAGCAGCCTTGACATCAGTGTCTGAGAAACCACAGGGGACTATTTGCACCATTTTGAGCTCGGCTACCCGACACTGAAAAGCTTCACCACAACAGCGAAGAACTTCAGTGGGCAGTTGACCTGAAAGTCTAAATAGTTTTCATCAGGGCTGACATGAGTAAAACCTTCCTCCTGAATGCTTTTGCTGATGTTTCTGAGCGCTTGGGCAGCAGTCAGGCACAGGGAGCCGGACTGTGAGTGAGAAAATGCCATTTTTACACGTCGCCGTTTGGATTTGAGCTGCATTTGTAAGTGTGGCTGTCAGTCTCTTCCCTATCATGTTAAATCCTTACCCTTGGTGATTCCTGCTCCTCCACGCTGACTGTCAGTGTGGAGGTCAGGAGTTAGCTCCCCCCCTTCCCCTTGGCAAGCTGGCAGGGCATGTGAGGGACTAACTCACCTTCCTTGGAAGCACTGAGCTGCGGTTCCCAGTCGGGAGCAAAGGGCCAGAACAAAGGTCTGACGTTACAGATGGACAAACATTTGCAGCCCTCTGTTGCTTCCTGTTGCTGTTTTAATTTTCTTTGACGGACATTGCCAGATCATTTTAGTCCAGCCCAGCCCAGCTCTGTTTCTGGCAGGCAGAAGAGGAGCAGTAGGAACCCCTTGATGGCAGGTAGGAATCAGAATTCACCTTAGATCTCAGCTACACCTCGGACTTTGTCTCTTGGACCGTTTTCTGGGTAAGCTCTGCTCAAACATTCCCCTCAAAATAGCCAGGACGATTTTTGCTTTCCCTAATGCAAGTAACTGTCATTGCAGAAAAAAACAGGCATCAATAAATAAACCCCTGACTAAGAAGAATCCATCAACTACCTTGCCAAGATCCCTCCCATCACAATCCTCTGCAATGGGCAACACACGAAGTTTAAAGACTGGAACAAAAGATCTCTGTCAGGGCTGAGAGGCAGCCTCCTAAATCCTGCTGGAGACTAAGGCAAAACCTGAATTTGTCAGAGACTAAGGAAAATATCTATCTATATATAAAGTTACAAAATCTTTATATATATATATATATATATATATATATATATTTAGACCAGGCTGGACAGGGCTTTGAGTAACAACTTCTAGTGGGAGGTGTCTCTGCTCATGACAGGTGGGTTAGAATGAGATGATCTTTAATGTTCCTTCCAAGCCAAACTATTCTGTTGCTATAATTTTAGATTTTATGATTCTATGATTTTCTCATTTTTGAAGGTCCTTTCAAACCCGAAACATTTTATGTTTCCATGATTTAGGGGAGCTAGAGATCCTGAGGTGCTTAAATTCCAACCTGAAAAACCCATATTGTCACTAAATATATGTATATATATATATATATGTATTTCTACATACACACACACGTATATCCTTGTTCTAGATGTTTAGGTAATGCCTACATTAGGGAATCACCCAGAGTCAGGCACGGAACTTGGCTTTGGAGTTCATTCTTCCAAATTTCCCCTTTTCCAACCATGTCTTTAGCCCAGACAAAGCAGTTCCCAGACATGTTCTGAGAGATAACAAGAGCCAGGGACCATTCCTATCTATGAATTTGGATGTGAACAGCTTGTTTTCGGAACTAAGAGAACTATGGAAGTGGTCAAACCATGACAAGTGGATTTAGTGCCAGACAATAGGCCCCTGCAGTGATTCTTTTAGCAACAAAGATGAGGTTGTAGGATAAAGGACCTATTAATTATTTTTGGAATTCAGAAAGGAAAACCTTCCAGGACCAGATCTGAGGTGCTACAGATCAGTATCAGACCTGGGCTGGTTTATACCAGCTGAGCAGTTATCCTGCATCCTTGAAAACAAACAACTGGACAAATATGGAGCTGCTTACTGTTTTCTTCAAGAATCATTTCACCCCTCCCTTTCTTCCTTCCTTCCACGTCTGAAAGTATTTACCACTGTGAAGTGAAAGCAAATAAACAAGGAAGGTTAAAATCTAAAAGCACTCATCCAAGTTAATTAAGTTCAGCCAGCCTCAACTACATCATCTGGTAAGATCTGGCAAGTGTGTGTGTGTGTGTGTGTACATGCCTGCCTGGGTATCTCTTTCTCTATTCAGGAAGAATCATCCAAAATTGCACCCACTTTAAAATACATTATTTCCATTCCTGGCTCTGAGGATTTTTGATTTATTTTTTTTTTCTTTCCTTTCCCCCTTCCCCCTTGTCTGTTTCTGTTCTTACAGCTGCTTTCATATTTTTCTCCAACTACCCATTATTACATTTTCCTCCTTTTATTTATGATGCCTGATTCCCAGTGTACATTATTGCTGCTCTGTTGGTACTTTATTAAATACGATACAGATACAAGAGCGAGAGTGAGGTTTTATGTCCCACACATGGTGTGTCGTAATTGTGGCGTTTTTACTTTCCATTAAGAAGTAACTCCAGGAGGGGAGGGTGGGAAACTCGGTTCATTACTTCTATCAACCAAAGAAGAAACCCCAGACAAGCTTGATGAGTTGTTAAGTAGTCTTTAAAGAAGCCTTTAAATCAAGATTAGATGTCTTTCCTGAAGAGACTCCCCAGTTCAGCCACAAGTTACAGGCCTGATGAAGGGATCACTGGTTAAATCCTGCGTCTTACAGTATGGAAAAAGTCCAACCACACTAAAATAATGGTTCTTCTGGCCTTTAAATTTATGAGAGTGTAATTAGAAGACAGTGGTTTTAGCTAGCCAAGGACAGTATAAAGCTATAAACACATTCATGATGAAAATACAAATTTACTTATTGAAATCTTTGTCTGTAAAAAAGGACCTGGGACCAAGTGAGCACAGGCTGAGCATAAGAAATCTTTTTCTGGACCTGTAGTCCCTTTGTACCTGGAATTTTTCTGAGAAATTTCTAAGAATCCCTTCTTTTATGTCACCTTTGAGCACTGTGAAATTTTAATGTATTTTATGTCCACACTTTCCCCACCAGGGAAAGATTGGTCCTACCCCACCTCTAAACTTCACTGTGGACATTTCCATGCAGTGTTGCTTTGCTGAGACTCTCAGAGTCTAAGCTCTGAGCAGGGCCCAGAGACTTTCAGCTGCATCAGTGCTGGAATCCTGGCATTGCTAGAAAACAAGGAATGATAATGAAAATGGGATGATTCTTTGGTATTCATTTTCCCATGATAAGCACCAGTCCTGATCAAAGGCAGATGAGTGCCAGGAGAGCAGAGTACTGCAGGCCATGAAATGGCCATCACCCCAATTATTTCATTGCCAGAGCCCTGGCAAGGCAGGACCTCTCCTGGGAACCAGCTCCTTGCTGAATTTTGGCCACTGCCCCTTCTTGTCTTCCCTCAGGAGCACTTTGCATTTGAGGACTTTTTCCTTCATCTGTCCAAATTCCATATTCCCTCCCAGTTTTGGCCTGATCCCAGTTCTTCTCTTTCCTGCCTAAAATTCTAAGAAGCCTTGACTGCAGATAACATTCACATAAGGATCAATAACCAGGTCTTCTTTCCATGGTAGGACAGTCCATTCTCTCCCACAGATCTCCAAATCACAACTCCCAGAGACATATGAAATATTAATATGAAGCTTGGGTTGCACACATAAAACCACCATGAAATTGGTGGGTTTTATTAAAACACTTACTGAGCAATCAGGAGGACCTTCCTGACTCCAAAGACATGAAACGAAGCTACCATGAGAAGAGGAGGGGTACCAGTTGAACAATTTGCTTAATTTCTCTATATGTCTTCCACATTTATAAAACCTCCCCGGTAAGTGTTGTTGTCTGTGTGAGCCAAAGAAGTCAGGAAAGAACTAGCAATGACAATCCTATATTTTTTCGCTGTCCCTTTTGTTCACACTTTGTTTTGCTTCTTCATTTAGAGGACATATCCACACCTCAGGAATGTAATATCAGAGGAAAAACTTGCAAGCACACATTAGAAACAAGATCAGAAGTTAGGACTCAAAACATGGATCTCTAGAGATCAGTTTAGTCTGTTGTGAGATTATGAGAATCTGTATTTGAAACTTTGAAGTCCTTAAAGTCATTATTGTTTAATAAAGTGACTTTGTATCCCTCATTTAATGTCTGGATCAACAAGATGGTGTTTTTTACTTTCTTGTAACTGAATGTAATTTTGATGGGTTTACTGGTGGCTTCAAGTTCTACCCACCCAGCTAAAAGGAAAGAAGGAAGGAGGGAGACCTAACTTTGTATTCCCAAAAAGACCTTGAAGTGATAGAGAGATGTTCCAATTGGACTAAGAAGTTTCAGAAACCATAAACCAACATGCAATTGCTAAATCCAGTTGATTTCAACCACAGGACACCTTTGATAATCTCTGCTGGCTCTCAATTCTATGTGCCAATTTCCACCATGTTTTCAACCATATTTAACCAATCAGAATCAGTTATTTCTTTCTGGATCATTTCAGTCATCCTTATGTAAGGGTGCCATTGACTGGATAACCTATCTTCTTTACTTCCCTTCCTTTTTATCTCCTTCAGTCTCCCTCTGCCTGTAGTTATATTCAGTCCAAGTGGGATTCAGAGTTTAAGCACTTTAAGCACTTTAGAAGGTCTTCTTCTAAAACTTGAATCCAAACAAAGGACCTCTGTGAATCATCGGAGGTAACTGAAGCAGGGGAGGCCAAAAACACCCCAATTTCAGTGAGAAAACACCTCCACTATTTGCCAGCCCATAACTTCTTGCAACTTGTGTGCTTTTAATAATAATTAAACCTGTGTTTGATGCATGCTCCAAGTGTGGGTCTCATAACTCCTTTCCCAAAAGGCCTGAAGAGGGATTTGCTCATACAGGATAAAATGATAGAATCATAGAATATCCTGGATATTGGGACCAATAAGGATCATCAAGTCCAACTCCAGGCCCTGCACAGGACACCCCAACAATCCCACCATGTTCCTGAGAGTGTTCCCCAAATGCTTCTTGGCCTCTCTCAGGCTTTGGGCTGTGTTCACTGCCCTGGGGAGCCTGTTCAGTGTCCAACCACCATTTGGGTAAAGAACCTTCTCCTAATATCCAACCTAAACCTCCTCTGACACAGCTTCAGCCATTTCCTCTGGTCCTGTCACTTGTCACCACAGTGAAGAGATCAGTGCTGCCCCTCCAGTGCCCCTCGTGAAGAAGGTGAGCTGTAGATCATGAAAAAATGAAGTTTTACGTGTGAGCTCAAGAGTTAAGTTTTCTGATTTGCACAAAAGTCCACAAAGGACTCCAAAGCAGAGAGCACTGAGAGCTCCAGAGCCCACTGAAACAATGGAGAGTGAATCCAAACAAACTGTACAAACCACTTGGAGATGGAGGTAACATTGGCTGTGTCGTTGTCAGCCCCTCTCCCAGTTATCAGCAGCAGAGCTGCCGCCGTCTGCTGAATAACACATTTGTTTATACAGGAGATTGAGAATATTTGTGTGCTCAGCAAACTCCTTGGGGGTATAAACAATGTGTTTCTGAAGAGGCCCAGTGTCATTAGAATAATCAAGACTTGCAGGATGATAAACAGAGTCACAAACAGAAAGTACTACACAGGCTCTCGAGTGCGGTGCCGCGTTCCGTGTCGAGTCCCCAGGACGATCTGTTCAAACAGCTTTTCCTGCAGTGCAGACACAGGTTGCCACGTGCTTTATAGGGGAAACAAGGGGGAGACATGGTCATGGTGCATTTTTGTTGAGATCTCATCAGCAGCTTTCTGGCAAGTAGCAGAAATCTCCTTTTCGTTTCAAAAGGTCCAAGTTCTTTTGTTTATGTAAACCCTGTGAAACGTATCAAAGTGGAAGGATGTCCATTTCCTTTATCAAGGAGACCAGACTAAGGCCAAATTCCCATTTTGGTACATTTATATTTTCCTCAGAGGCTGTATCAAGGATACTGTCCCCTTTCATCTAAATTATGTCATAGAATATCCTGAGATGGGAGGGTTTGGTGACACTACCACTCCCCTGAGGCCCCTATTCCAGTGTCCAACCACCCCCTGGGGGAAGAAACTTTCCCTAATATCCAGCCGAGACTTCCCCTGGCCCAGCTTCATGCCACATGAGCTAATTGGGTCTCCAGCAGCCAAAACTGTGATTACCTAATGTGGACCAGCATTTGGCCTGGGTATTTTCTGAATCCCAAATGCAGCTTCTGTGGTCCTGTGACAGCTTTAATTTTGTGACTGCCTTTTTGAGCACAAAGGGTGCAAAACAGAGGGAAATGCACATCTCTGGAAGTGTTCAGGACCAGGTTGGATGGGGCTTTGAGCAACCTGGTCTAATAGAAAGTGTCTGTCTTTCATTAAAATGAGATGATCTCTAAAATCCCTTTCAACCCAAACCATTCTGTGATCATATGTGTTGCATGCCTGTGCTGTGGTGCTTTTCCATACTGCAGTTTAGCACCTTGAAAAATCATTGCAGGGCACTGAGGCTCTCTTGAGAGAAAATGGAAGTGTTTGAGAGTGAAAATCCTCAGGGTACAGTGTTTTCCTCGAGAAAGCTCTCCTGCGTAGGAGCCTGGAAAGAATTGTCCTGTAATATATGGCTGTACTGTGATGTGCTTAACAAGGGGAAAGTGGGGTGAACAGATAAATGCAATGATGACAATCAGGTGTTAACCCAAGGTAGCAGTGCAGGACAATTCTTGAAGATTTCTCTTGGAAAATCAAGTCTTACAGACTTCACTTGGAACTGCAATATGGATTAGATGATGAGAGTTGATCCTGAGAGAGTTGGGGATGTTCAGCCTGGAGGAGAAAAGGTTCCACCTTATAACACCTTCCAGTACCTAAACAGGACATAAAGGAAGGCTGGAGAGGGACTTTTTGCCATATCATGTAGTGATAGGGCAAAGGGGAGGCTTTAAGCTGAAGAAGGGCAGATTTACATTGGATATCAGGAAGTTCTTTCTTATGAGGGTGGGGAGGCCCTGGCACAGGTTGCCCAGAGAAGCTGTGGCTGCCCCATCCCTGGAAGTGTTCAAGGCCAGGTCGGATGGAGCTTGGAGCAACCTGGGATAGTGGAAGGTGTCCCTGCCCGTGGCATGAGGTTGGAACAGAATGATCTTTAAGGTCCCTTCCAATCCAAACTATTCTGTGATTCTCTGGTTCTATGAAATAAGGCATATCTTCAGAAATCGCTAAGTGGGATTTAACCCTGATTTCCCTGTCATGGAAAGTAGAAGATGTATAGAAATATGTAGCAAATATTGCCTTCTACTTCACCAGCTATATCAAGCAAAGGTGCTATGAGAACAGTGAATTGAGAAAGTTTTTTATAACAATGTCATTTTAATATTTTTTCAAGTAATAAGACTGCAAATGTGCAACATAAACCAAAAGTCTGCATTCGACACACACATTTTTTTGGTGCTGATAACTTGGTGAGCTCTTAAGATTAATGCAGTCATCATGAGTTGGTCAAGAAGGGAGAAAGGAAGATAAGGAGACATAAAATTAGTAAAAACATGCCTAAGGCTTTTGACTTCTTGACTTTAGTCTCTTTCTCACAGCACTGTGATGACTGACAGAAATCCTCTGAAGCCTGTTAATTTTGTTTTATTCCTTCTGTCCTGTTTTTCCACTTCACTTAGTGCAGATTCTTCCTTTGAAGGTTAAGGATCCCTCTTTAAGTATATTGCATCTCTTCTCAAAATTCATGTGCAGTTAACTGAGTTTTCTCAGTGTCCTGCTCTTAGTCTCTCACTCTCTCCCTTTGCCCCTCTCCCATTCTTCCCATTGCCCATCCAGAAAACAACAAAAAGGCAGCTATCAAAGAAAGGAATTCTGGCAGGAAAGAGTTCAGGTGAATGGGATAGTTGTGCTGCTGTCTTCAGGAAGAGGTCCATTCCCTACAAAATAAAATAAGAGCTTAATCTAATTCAGGGTTCCTTCTCCAACACACTCCAAGAGTTGACATCTGGATAAAAGACACAGGATCCAAAGCAATTGTTCAGTTTTACCTCCCACAATCCACTCCATATTGCCCAAATTATTTTTAATTTCTCTTCCACGTTTGTAATACTTGACATACCTCAGACCTTTTCTCTTTGCTTGGTGTCATATAGGATCACAGAATGGCTTGTATTGGAAGGGACTTTAATAATTGTCTACTGGACCTTAATCTTTATACTCCTTAGGTCTACACCATTTAATCCTCTGGATTAGAACTCATCCCATGTTCTCTTCCCTGTGCCCTCCAGTACCTCTCCTAGTCCTGCTGTAATGCCAGGTACCTTCTCAAAAGTCACATCACACCACCTTTGTGGAGCTGATGCCTTGACCCTCATGAAGCCAAGTCTCTTCCAGAAGATACACCTACAGCTTGCAGGTGTTGTCCCTATATTTTCTATAAAGTTATTGTACAAACCTGATCAAATCCTTCCTGTAAGAGCTCTGTCCACCACATGAGCTTACAAAATGTTAAGGAGTGCCGCGTAGAGCAAACACTGATTCCCACTTCAGGGAAGTGCTGCTGCCTTCCCCTCACTGGCTGAAATAATCTGAGCATATTTTCTCTCCCAGCCTTTTTCTCCTGTGTGTCTGCAGGAGCAGAGGCCTGCAGGCAAAACCGATCCTGCAAATCTGAGATGTTATCCCACTGATCTCCCTCTTCACCTGTTTGCACTGGGACATGTGTAAGCTTTGAGCCTGCACCAGCTGGATGTGGGAGCTGAGCAGGAAGGAACCAGCTCCTGTCTACAGCTTCACCTACAGATGGATGCCAGTGTAACTCTTTAGGATGCTCTGGCTACCAGTTAAACTAAACTAAACAAGCCCAGGATACATTTCTGAGTGTTGACCCTCAATCACAGACACTGTTAAACTGCTAACACAGTCCCTGCTGTGATTTTCTGACTTCTGCTAATTCAGAAAAATGAAATTGTTTCCTGTTCTTCAAATCTGCAGGCACATGCAACCCGAACTAACCACCTCGTTGGACTTTCCCAAATATGTAGCCTGGGGAATTTCACAGGAATTTACAGGAATGAGTACTGTAAGAAGGCATTGTATTTGAATCTTCACACTGCCTGAATAACAGAGTTGTCCAAAATCAGGCATTGGAATGACCTGCCCGGAGAGGTGGTGGATTCACCATCCCTGGAGGTTTTTAAACAGAGATTGGACGTGGCCCTTAGTGCCATGATATAGTAATTGGAGTTGGATCGGGGTTGGACTCGATGATCTTGGAGGTCTTTTCCAACCCAGTCTATTCTATGATTCTATGATTCTATAATGGATAAAATAAGAGTCAATGTGAAGGCACAAGAGGTTTGGGATTTTTCCCCTATTCTGCATATCAACTGCCTTTGTTCTGGACAAAATATATCATCCCATATCTTCTGTTCTGCACCTCTTAGAAGGATTCAAGATTCATCTGGTTTAAAGTACTCATATCCTCCCCACATTCCTGCTATTTATGTTCAGAGCAGGAAACACATGTGAGCAAACTCTTATAAAAAAAAAAAATAAGAGAGAGTTTCGGAGTGGAGAATGGGGGAAAAGGGGAAAGTTTGGATCTCTCATGTTCCCTTGAGCCAGTGGTAGAACAGCTGCACAGCCATTTCGATGAGACAGCTGCTGCAGAAGCTCCTGTGCAGAAAAGCTGTACAGCCAAATAAGTTTGTGATGACCTAAATTCCCCCGTGCTGTCACCAGCTCCCTTCAGTACCGACACAAGGATGGTTCCCATCCTTTCCCCAGCTCCGGCCTCCCCATCCTTCCATTGCTGGTGCTGTGTCATTTGCTGCACAGATGTTTCTCCAAGCCAGTGCAAGGTTATTTTTCAAGTGACTTCTTCCAGCAGATGTTCCCCAGCTCCCAGGTGTGTGTGTTGTCCTCTCCACTGAGCTGAAACTCAGCGATGCACTTGACATATTGCAGCGCTGCTGCCTCTTTGAGCTGGAGGGTCGGTGACATCGCGCATCACTGACACCTCTTGCTCCTGCCAGGCTGCTCGGTGACACCTTCCCTCAGCAACAGGCCTCCCTGCTCCTTGCCCTGCTGCTTCTTCACTGTCTGGCTGCACAAAGCAGCTTTCTGTGCCGCCTGAAATGAACTTACATAATTGCTGAGGAGCGTGTGCCCAAAAAGAAGAATTAATTTCACCTATTATTCAGGCAGCCGAGTTCTATTTCCCCGTAGAGTCAGAGAGGAAAGCCAGATAAAATAGCTAAAAGACATTTATAAAGCAGTGTTTTGAATGCAAGACCTTCTTCTTCCTGGTACCTGGGGAGTCAAGGTCACATAACCAGGCACTGTAGGAAAGCTGGATAAACCACTGAGCTCTTTCTCTCAAAGCCCATAATCGAAGTCCACCTTAGCAGATCGCTAAATACAGGTATTTGTCCCTGTCCTGCTCTCCCATCTCTGTTTTCCTGCACAGTTCAGATGCCTTCCCAGCTTTCATATCTTGGCATTAATTTAATTTTTTTTTTTTTTTTTTTTATTTAAACATCGCAGGGGTGCAGACTGGCTCGCAATGACAGCCCTGTTTGGTTCAGCTAATATCTGGGCTAGCTTTAGCCTCAGGCTGTGGAACAACTCCTTGTGAGCCTTCTGTGAGATAAAATGATAAGTAGAATCTTTAATTATTATTATTA
Source organism: Pseudotriccus pelzelni (assembly GCA_035584735.1). Taxonomy (NCBI): domain Eukaryota; kingdom Metazoa; phylum Chordata; class Aves; order Passeriformes; family Tyrannidae; genus Pseudotriccus; species Pseudotriccus pelzelni. The sequence continues at coordinate 111,304,252 of JAWMRA010000113.1, forward strand.
TTTTTAAATGGATACTATACATTGAACTCAAAGAAGCAGTAATCTGTATTTAATTAGAGAGAGAAGAAAACCTGACAAAAAATTTCCTCCCTTCACCTCTCCCCTCATTTCTCCCAGCTGAACTCAGTCCCTCAATTGGGTGGCCATGGGTAGAAAAAAGATGAAGCCAAATCCTTAAAAAACTCTCTGTAGATAGACAATCCTGGGCCATAATAGAAACAGGACTATAGCTAGTGGATACTATTATTTATTTTTTTTCAAGCTCTCTGTCTCAGATTGGCCCCTTCATTTCTTTTCTTCCCATCATGCTAAAGGCACCGCTCTCTCCTCATCCTTGGATCAACAAAATTCAGTATTTTAGCTCCTCACTGCTGAGCCACAGCAGAGGAGAAAGGGACTTGTGTGTTTATTGCCAGGCAAGCTTGCAGAAGTGGGACCAAGACAAATCTCCTGCCAGACATTTTGGCTACATCCCTGCTAGTCAGCTAAGGAAGTGTCAGGATCAGCTCTCCATCCCTGAGGCCACCTGGCACAGCCCAGACATTTCCTTAGTGTTAAACAACCTCACCTCCAAAATAAAGTAGCCAATTCCAACTTGCCTACTGGGGACAGTGCCTGGTGCCTGCCGGCTCCTGAGCTGTGCCTGGGAATCGTCTGGGACAGCACTAGCCCGGATTCCCAGCCTGCCAAGGACCATCAGAGCAGCCTCAAAGACTGTCAAATTCCAGTGTTTGCTCCAGTGCAGTGGTGCTGGTTTGCTAATTGGCTCAGCCAGAGCCCATGCAGGTGTGCAGATATCCATGATCCTAAAGGTCTTTTCCAACCTGAATGGTTCCATGACTCTATACACAGACACACACACACACGTGTGCATGCAGGTATTCATGGAGGTATGGATTAGTGGGGAAGCATGTGACTTTTCCTAATTATACCACAGCCTCACCCCCTTCCCACTGGCTTCTTGAAGTCACACTGCTTGAACTGGGCGGGCAGTTGTTTTTATAGGCAGGTTTTGCATGTTGTTGCCTACTTGGTTTTATTTTGCCGCTTTTTTTCCCCTCTGTAATTCATAATATTGGTGCTTCCTGTTTTCCAGTGATTCATTTTATGTCTTTATGAATCATTATAAAGGTGGCCTTCCAGTATGTGAAGGGAGCCTAGAGGAGAGATGGAAACTGTTTACAAGAGCATGGAGTGACAGGACAAGGGGGAATGGCTTCCAACTGAAAGAGAGTAGATTTAGATCAGATATTAAGAATAAATTCTTTACTGGGAGCATTGTGAGCCACTGGTACAGGTTGCCCAGAGAGGCTGTGGCTGCCCCATGCCTGGAATTGTTCAAGTACAGGTGGAAAAGGACTTAGAGCAACCTAGGGTAGTGGAAGATGTCCCTGCACATGGCAGGGGTTGGAACTAGATGGTGCTTAAGGTCCCTTCCAACCCAAACCATTCTGTGATTCTGTGACTATGACATCTAGAAGAATGAATATGTGTTGGAAGTTCAGTCAGCAAGAGCGAGGGGAGCTTGACCATCAGCGCTCCACCATGAACGACCTGATCTCTCTCAGGCACGTGCAGGTGGGGAAAGGTCATTAACACCTGTGCAGGTAAGTGCAGGCAGAGGTAAAGTAAATGGCCAGTCTTCGCGAACGAAGAACCGGGGAAGGTCTTTACACCTTCCAGCCTGCGCATTGGATTTT
>JAWMRA010000113.1:111306061-111338633 GCA_035584735.1 Pseudotriccus pelzelni
TATCCCTGGCTGGAATCGAACCCAGGCCTCGGTGGTGAAGGTCCTGCGATCTAACCACTAGGCCACCAGGGGCTCCCGCAGGCAGAGGTAAACTTGCATTTTAAACTGTCTTGACATGAGCCAACTGCTGCCTAAAGTCTGATGGACACCACCATGATCTGAGGTTGTCATGTCATGTGGCTTTAGAATAACTAAGGAATGGCTCTACCTATTCATTAGTGTAGATAATCCTCAAACACTGGCTTGGATGGTTCTGTTTGGATCTCCCAGTCACGTGTTCCTGTCCACCTTGACTCAGGTAATCCAAATGTGTTATTGGGTGATCTGGCTGAAAACTCGTCCAAGACAAGAAATATATCAGTTTTAGTAACCAGTGGCCCTTGCTCACTGCCTTTTCTCAGTGAAAGAAGAGGGAGCAGTTGTGTGCACACAAGACTAGGGGAGAGAGGAACATAGAATCGTGAAATCCTAGAATGGTTTTGGTTGGAAGGGACCTTAAAGTTCATCTCATTCCAACCCTCCTGCCATGGGCAGGGAGGCCTTCTACTATCCCAGGTTGTTTCAAGCCCTATCCAACTTGGCCTTGAAGATTCCCAGGATGTCATCAGTCTATGGATTAGTTTAATCTTTCCTGGATTTGCTGCTTGACTAGAAGAACTGAACAGCCACAAAGGTGCCCTGGGAAGTTGTGTGCACTGCATCAACCAGTGGCTTTATAAAGGATAAAACTTCCTTTGGACCATCTCTATCAGGCCCAATAAAATCACATGCATTTTTATAGCCAGATAAGCACAGTTCTAAGTCCTAACTAAAGTGCCTTCCCCTCAAACAGGCTTCATTATCACAAGGTTGCTTCAAGGGTTCAAGATCTGGCTGTGTATCTGTCTCCCAGCTCTGTTGCACACATACAAACAGAGATAAAAAAACTAGTCATTTTAGGAATATATTCAAGTTCTGCTCTCACATACAAACACACCTAAATATGAACCAATTTTAACATATTTTTGAACTGTATTTATAAATGTAAATATACATCACAAGTATTTAAAACATTGGGATTAAAATCTTTCCTTAAGCAAACTGCCTCCCACTCAAAGGACACCAAGAGAATGATGGGGAAATGGGAAGCATTTGAAATGGAGGGTGTAAGTCCCTTGGTTTGTCATATTTGAATGGAAACAGCATTAAAATACAGTCAAATTAAAAGATCCAGGTGTTCTAAGAAACTGTTGTGCTCACAGGAGAAGAAGAAGCAGAAGTGAAGGGAACAGATAACTATTGGAAGCAAAAAAATGTTATTCCTCTTTTATTATTGCTACTAATTATAAATGCTACAACATCCTACTACTAATTTATAGCAATCATATACAAATGAAGAATTAAATCAGTCCATTTAAAATGTCAGAGCAGGAAAAACAGCCTTATTTTTAACCCATTCTACAAACATATCTTTGATGTTCCCACTCATCCTCTTCCCCAGACTTTTGGAAATAAATAAATAGATTCACACAAACTTAGATTTTTAGGCCAGAAGGGACCATTGCAATCATCCTGGTTGTTCCTACCCAAAACCAGACCTTATAATTTTATTCTTATGTCTGACTCATAACTTTTCTGAGTTACCCTGTACCCTTTCAAGCTGCATATTTTTCTGATTTAAGCACTTCAAGCAACACAGAGTCCACTATATCCCTGGGTGAGTTGATTTGATAGTTAATTACGACCACTGATAAGCATTTTATTGTTGTTTCCAATCTGAAATCATGCAGATACAACTCCAGGAAATGGGATTTGGGGCAGCATTTTCTGCCAAATCACAGAGCCCTCAGCCCTCTATAAATAAGTCATGCCCATCTGTAAAAGCTTTGGCCTTCTCTTTCAGTTGCTAAAATCACGTTAATTTTGTCAGGGTGTTCAATCAGTCTTTTTATTTTACAAAACCCAACAGTCTTTGAGCCGTAAAGGAGTCAATTTTGTCCAGAGAGTTTGTGCAGTTCCCATCCCTGAAAGTGTTCAAGGTCAGATTGGACAGGGCTTGGAGCAACCTGGAATAGTGGAAGGTGTCCCTGCCCATGGCAGGAGGGGTGGAATGAGATGGTCTTTATAGTCTCTTCCAACCCAAACCATTCTATGATTCTATAACTCCCTGTTCCAAAATAACTAGAAATCCGTGAAATCTAACCTGTACCTGTACCTACAAAGTTTTTGAGGACTTTGAGAGCTTTGGATGAAAGCCACCACATAAATGTGTGTTATTGCACTGCCGTTATTACTGGGCTGTCATTCTGTCTTTGGCCTTTTGGAATTGTTTCAACCTGCTGCAGCTCTTGCAGTTTAATTTCTTTTCGCTAACACCCCGGTTGAACAAAGCACATGTGGTGACATTAAAAATTAAGACTGTTTTTTAAATATTGCTCCTATTCTTGCTGTAGGTTCATAGATTCCTCCATTATCGCTCCAACTCATTACAATGAGAGCCAAGAATATGCAGAACATGCAGAAACAGGTGGCATTTGTGTAAAACAGGGCATGGAACACTCCTTGCTGAGCAAAGATACCCAAGGAAAAGTGATTGTTGGGTGGTGCCCCGATCCTACTGGGTGGACTGTTCTACCTTTAAGGGGCTTTAATGGGGTTTGCTGCCTGTGTGCTTGGGAAAGAGAAAGATTCCATCTTCAGTTCCTGCTGACACCAGAGCTGTAAGGAATGGGGAGCAGAAGGCAGAGAAAGAGTGAACATTGGAATAGCTGACCAGGGAAGTGGGGGAGTCACCATCTCTGGAATTGTTCAAAAAACATGTGGATGTGGCATCTTCTGAACCTTTTCTCAGTACCCAGAGACCACAGAAAGCAAATGTTTAAATCTTTTAAAAAGTTCACCTTGAAGGCTCTTATGGAGTGAAAAACTCTTTTTATAATCAGTCTCATCCTTCCCCTAAAATAAGAGGAATGTAATGAACTTGAACCTAAGATTTGGAGATTTCATGGGAAAAACAGCCAAGTCTTTTCTTTGTTTGAGAACCATTGAGAAAAATTCATCTTTGAGAGGACCATTCACACCATGAATTAAATCCCACATAGAAATTTTTGCAGAATTACAACTGTTGATACCAATTTCAACATGTCTGTAAAATCCAGATAAAAGTACAACTAGTGTGTGAAAAATACCCACCATTGCCACCGTAGAAGAGATTAATCTTCTCTTGCTTTAAGAATTAAAATGTTACATATTTAAGTCAGTCTTTTGGAGGTGAAGCAAACATCCTCACAGGGTTGTTTGCCTATCCTAAAATAAATTTCTGAAAGGGATAAGGTAAAACAGTCTCTGGAGAAACATTTCTCTTACCTTTTCAATAACAGGAGTCTAATTAGAGAGTTTAATTTAGCATAAATGGCTAAACTAGCAGAAATGAATCTCATATCTAGCTCTGCACATTCAGTGGTGACTTAAATCTCTGTATCTGACCTCAGATCAGGCTGAAGTCATTCACTGGATGGGATCAGTAGTATCAATAATAGTATTATTATGTGTTATGTAACAATAGCAATAATGTTTAATTTTTAAGGGGACTACTGTTTGAAACTAGTGAAAAGAAAAACCATTAGTAACAGAAAAAACTACAAGAATTATTTTACAGAAGGCAACCCCAGCTGAAAAACAACTCAGTGCAGCTGAACAAAGAACACTTACAAGATTCAGACTGGCCCCAGTGCAAATTATATGATAGCATCTTCTGATTACTGTGTGTCTGACACAGTTTCAGCCCAGGATACAATCTGTCATGCTGGATTGTCACTGTGTGTTCTACACCAGGGAAAAATATATATCAGTAAAATTTACCATCTGTGTCATTATGTGACTACATAAATTTCAATCTGAGCATATTTGTTAGTTTTAATTCCCAGATATATTTTTTTTCTTGCTAAAGCTGTTATTCATATATCAGCTTTTATTGTATAAACCATACTAAGTCTTTAGGGGTCTTCTTCAGATGCTGGAAAAAAATCTAAAACCTTTATTATTCGTGAACTCCAGGTCAGGGAGAGCAACACTTTTATGTTTTGGGTTTTTTTTAAAGTCCATCCTTACAATTAAAACTGACACCAGAAGGTTAAGGATCACAGCAATGGTGGGTTAAAGCTTAGCTGCTAATCACTCCCCCCCCTCATTATGTCAGGGTTTCTGATGGCTTTCCATTCCATAGACACCATTTGATTAACCTTACCCATTCTCCAACACCTACTTGTGAAGAGATACGGGCTGCAACACGAGGAATGTGGAAAAGTCAGTGGAGGTTTAATTGGATTAATCCCTGTGTTCTACATCTACACTGGCAACTTTCGTGACAGCTCAGCTAACACGATAATATGCAACAAAGGGATCTGGTATTCAGCAGGGTCCCACACCTTAGCTGGGGGGGATACACCTGGGGAAGCTCCACTATGAAACAGAATAACAGGCAGCTGACAACAGCCCCGCTCTGATATTGTCACAAACTGCTGGACTTGAAGAACACTTCATTTTTTGACCAAACTCGTGCTCCGTTTTTCAGCGGTTCAAAGGGAGGGTTTTTGCCCGCAAGCTCCTGCCAGGCATGAGCTCTGCACTGCACCTTTTTTTTTTACTTCCATGGGAAAAGGAAAATCCTGCTAAGAGGTGGTCTGAGGGTGTTGGCACAGTGTCTGGAAGAGCAAGAGGAGGTGGAGGGAAGGAGCAATGCTGAGCATGCCAGCATCATTTTGGGAAAAGCACCTGTCCCACTGGTTCCCAGGGAGCAATACAGATGTGGCCAGGCTGGATGGAGAAGGGAATGTCACCATGGATTCCAGCTGGCACCTTGTCCCACACCCACAGGCAAGAGGAAGAGCCCAGCACATATGAATAGTACAGACAAGTGTTCCTACAGACGTGAGATGAGTGGATGGGAAGCCTGTGCCACAGGCACATCCCTATCTCGTGGTGTGACGAAGAATGCATCTCACCCTGCTATGGACCTTTTAATCCCAGATATTTTTATTCCTTAAAGCCAGCCCTTAATGAAGATACACCTGTGCTGGTCTTCTTGACCTTTGCAAAATCTCCTGACAGTATACCCACATGGTACAGATTTCTTGGAGTCCTCTCCTTTCCTGAAGGCATGGCACTCAGTTCCAGATTAAGCCTGCCACTTGACTACCTGTCTGCTTCTGATCCTTCTGAATGGATTGGCTCATTTTACTTCAAAAAGTGCTGACTCCATCTAAACATAGTGTCCAGTTTTATTCCAGCCCATTGCAGGCCTACCTGAAGAGCTTGATGGAAGCTAAGCAGAGTAATTTAAATGACCTGATTTCATTGTCCCACATGTATTACAGATTTCAACTTCCCAGATTCTGATGAAGTGCATATTCCTCTGTCCTGAAAAGATTCCCTAAACGGTTTTGTGTTCCACTGGCAGCTATGAATAGTTATAATATCCCCCACTCATCAAGTCCAGAGGGGGTAAGACTCATTCATCTCACTTTTTGAAATGGAAATATTACATATAAAGAGGAATTGTGGTCCTTTTGTATGGTCAACACATGTCTGGATGCCCTAGAACATCTGCTGGCAGCTATAAGATAGGAATATGGGAGACTTCATGCTTCCGGACAAAAAACTGAAGGCCCGAAAGAGCATCATCTTCTTCAATTGCTTGGTCCAGTTGCTTAACTTTACTTCATTTGCCTTTTCTACCAGAATGAGGCAGTTACCCCTTGATATCAGATCCCACAACCCAGAAATATTCCCACTGGTACCAACAGTTGCCACAGTGAAGGTAAAGTCTCCTATTTTACCTCCCAGTATCATCCATTGTGGTGGCCGATGATCCAGGTGGAAGCTCTAAAGGAGTTAAAATAGGAATCACATCTAAGCACAGTTGTGTCTTTTTGCTATTCCATAACGCACTTTCTAAAAGGTGAAAGAGGGAAAAACACAGACATTGAACAGATCTCTCTCCATTCCTGGATCTCAGTCCATGTTCCTCTCTGAGAGTCAATGAAGTGATTGGGTACTTTAATGACAAGTTGACTATGAGTTTACCAGTGTCAGGACCAGTTCTTTGAATACATTGCCATCTCTTAGCCACATAAATTATTAGTTTCTTTTAACCTCCAAAAGAAGATGATCACATAGATATACCCACTGTAAAAAAAGGAAAAAAAAGAGTCCTTTTCTTGTGTTAATTCCCAAATGGTGTCCAGTGATGGTTTAGAAGAAGGTCAATCACATGGGTCAAAAGCAGAGCAGGCACCAAACTACCATTTTAACAACAGGAATGACCAAGGTCCTTTCCCCATGTTCATACATTAGCACTTTTTTATTTCCTGGTGTAAAAGCAGCTGTATATTCACTATCATGACCCATTCATGTCCTTAAAGCATCACTGCATGATGACCCAGCTCACATGGGTCCCAAGCTCAGGTTGTCATGTTCTGTAAGACAGGCCTGAATCCTCTAGCCTAGAAAAGACATCAAGATTCTTTCAGCTCTGTGCCTCTGCTACTTTCTGAGGTCTAGTGAGACTTTCAGGGTCTCTGCTCTCATGTCCTTTGGGACTTTCTCAATCTTTTCTCCAGCAGTTCTCCACTTCCTGCCTCAGAGCTTTTTTTGTAATAACTTCTTACCTGAGAGTGTCTGTTTTGCTGCTGCTGTTGAACACACACACACACATAAAAATACATATTATAACAGAAATTTGTGCTATCAGCTTGAAGTAAGACATATAATATCAATCATAAATTCATGAGATAGTTTAGATTGGAACTAACTTCTAGTCCAGCCAGCCATCAACACAAGTCCAGCTACTTGGTTGGTTTGGATCACGTCCAGTCCTTGGGCCTCAGGTAGTGCTTTACCCAGACTAATTCTGGTGGGTATCCACTCTTTGTATTAAAACACAAAGGCACGTGAGGCATTTGCCCCATGCCAGGAATTTATTGAAGAAGTTGGTAAATTAGTAACACTGATCAATACTGAGAGAAGACAGGGCTTTCTGACAGGAGAATCACAACCAGTTTGAGATTGCCCATTAGTCTTACACATGGATTTTTGGGTATAGGTGAATTTGAAGACTGATTTAGTGCACAGTGAATTGAGACTGAAACTTCAGTGGGTAAAAAGGTGGAGGTGGTGGGTAGAAGATGCTGGCAAACACCTTTCAGTACCCATGAGACAATTACTTTCAACACCTGCACTCCCAAGCTTGGATCTCCAGTATCCCAAGGGTTTTGATCTTCAGACCATGACAGAAGGTGTCCGTTTTCACTCCTTCCCTGAAGAAAAGTGACTGGTTTTGTAGGGTTGCAGGGGGTTTGTATTTTGCTGGCTTATTTGTTTGATTGACCTTTTAACCTGTGCACTAATTTTAAGGGGGGAGAGAGAGAGACAGATTTCACAGCAACACGAGTTTGGACAGAAATCCTGAACCTAACTATAGCCGTAGTAATAACTCTGAGTTTACAGACATCCAGAAATTATGAGCACATTGCACTTTCGGAAAACATATTAGGTCAGGGATAGCTTGTGTCCCTGGGGTGAGTGTCTTGCCTCTTTGGTGACCCATAACTCAGGAGCGTGCCAGGCATTAGCACTTTGCAAAACATCTTCATTCTTCATGAACCCACTGCATTCAGAGGATCCTATTTATTCAACAGTGATATGAGTCATTTTATTTTAAACGCTAACTTGACGTAGTCAGTATCACAGATGGGGGGGGAAAAAAAAGGAAAAGTGAGGCAGTGGAAGTGTATCTAATTTTTTATTAAATATATCACTACTGCAATCAGACTTGTTGTACTGTAAGGGGAAATTACACACCATAAAACAGTCCAGAGAATGGATCTGATGCATAATACAGGAGCCTGCCTGGAGAAGAATCCATGTCACATAAAGCTGTAAATACATACATACAAATTCAGACACGTAGGGCACATTGGGAAAACAGATTTTTGCACTGTGTGTGTTGAATGAAAATAAAAGGAAAACACATTGATATGGTTTTTTTATTTGCCTTAATCTCTGCCTGCCAATATCAGAAGGCATCCCCTTGCCTTTATTATGACAATCACTGAAACATTAAAACAGAGAAGTGACTTCTGTTGATACACAGGAACACCCTGAAACTGTTTCTGTCTCAGGGAAACAAGTCAGCTGGTTTTTAGCATTTAAAGCTACTTCACTGACCTTTCAGGTTTAGGCCAAGGTGCCAGAAAAACAACAGGACTTCAAAGAAAGCCCAGTATTACTTGAGGTTCTGAGGAAAGGTTAGGAATTTTTAGGTTCACACATCAGTCTTAGGAGGATTTCTCCATATAAGGCATATAATGGATTATATATGTTATTTTATCTATCTATCTATCTATCTATATCTATCTGTCTGTATGTATAGATATATACGATATAACAATTCTCAGGATTTTCAGAATTCCATCTGGAGGGGATTTTTTCCTGGAAAAACCTTAATATGATCAGTAAATACTGAAAGATTTCATATTTTTATTTTTCAGGATGCTGCACACTTGTAAGGAAAAAGCCATAAACTGAAAATATATTACCTTAATTTTTTTCTAACTTAGAAGAATTGTCAATTTAAAATAATATATAATTTACTTTCTACAGCTTTTAAATCAGTGCAATTGATCAGAAGTGAAATTTTTGTTTGTTTATTTAAGTAAAGCATTTCAGTTTGTTCAACTCTATGTAAAGAGCACCTTTCCTTTTTATCTCTTTATATTTATCTTGGACATTTTCCTTTGTACCAGCAAACTTCCAGCCCTAACTAACATATTTGACGCTTTGACCTTTGCATAATTCTCCCACTTTTCAACACTTTTCGATGACTGAATTATTTTTACTATTGAACTGTTAAATTATTTTCATTTACTGAATTAAAACCTGAATACTTGAAGATTCTGTGACCTGCCCAACAGGACTAGGAAATATAAAGTATTCAGTGATAAGGTCCTAAAATTCTCTTTTTGCATCGTGTGTTATAGTTTATCTATGAGATCAAGGTATCACAGCTTGGTATCAGTAATTAACACCAAGGTTTCAACAATTAACAAAAATTTGCCAGTTTTTTCCCTGCAAAAATTTTCTTCAAGCATTTTTACCTCTAAATGTACTCCTAAGAGTTGTCTGTCTTGAGACAGAAAACAAACCAAAACAAAGCAAAAACAACGAAACAAGCTTGTTTTGACAGCAGAAAACAACATTTTTTTATTATTATTATTATTCAATGAGATGAATATTTTCCATAAACATTCTCACTTTGAACAAAGAGCCAATTTCCATTTAAAGCTCTTTAAAGGGAAAATGTTCAGAGCAGGCTAAGCAGCCTTAGGTGACTGTGTTTCACTGATGGGTGAAGGGAATGCTTAAGAGATGTCATGTTCATGAAGCTTTACGGGATCCTTGGGAGAGGCAGCCACTTCCTAAATATTAGGGGCCTGATGTTTAATATTATTTTATCTTTGCCTCTTTCCTTTCCTTGTTATAAATCAGAGCCCTACAGAAGGAATGTGCACTTGTATGGGAAAATTACTGGGCTCAGATCATGCTGGGACTGTGCAGAAATGGAATATCTCGATTTATCTGTGAAGAGATAAACACGAGTTGGATGGATCAGTTATGACACTGTCATATCAACAGCAATCAAGGGGCAGCAGAAGATAGAGGATCTTTAATTTTAAGTGATTAATTTTAATGGCATGCAGACTCCCATTAATCTTTGCACTGCCTGTCATCCCCGGCCTTAATCCCACAAGTACTAAAGTTCATCTCTAGTTTACTCACAGAGGCAGGATAGCCGGGATGGGGTGCAGAGAGCACAGAGCTCTGCTCAGCAAAGTTTACCACCTAAAAAAAAGCAAATCAGCCTTATCATTTAAGAAAATCAACTTTTTTTATTTTCTGATGCAGTAAGGATCAAGGATTCCTGATTTATGTGATCCACACAGCAGTCATTTTCTACCCCAGTAGGATAATATTTGCTGGGATTTAGATTTTCAGAGCAATTTCCTGGTCATGATATCAGTATCTTCTGGACTCTACATCACTAACCATAATGCTAATTTTATTGCAGTGAAATTAACTGTATAAAATTACAAAAGAACAAGCTACAAGAAATTATATGTAGAATGCAAATACAGTGTAAGAACTGTGATGTGACACATTCCTCTCACTAATGTCTCTAGATGGATGCATTACACTAAACCCTATTAAAAGCTCAGTTTTCAAAACCTGAACCGAGAGAGTAAACCCGCATTTTTTGCTCCTGTACTCTTCTTTAGCACCAGTTTCTGGAACTGGCTTGTTTTACCAATGAACCATTTTGTCTGTCAGCTTAGATTAGGTCAAATTAGTTCTCATTTCAATAACTGACAAAGATCATCTTTGACAACATCAGTGACCTCACATGTCCTGACAAGGGCACGTAGTCAAAGTCTATAGGAAAGGAAGAAAAGTTTTATAAATTGTGTGCCAGAGGAATGTCAGTATTAGACTAACACTTAGGCTCTTCCTTGGGTGTGCAAAGCCCAGAATGAGAGCCTTGTGTTTTCAGCTGCACTTCACAATTAGTTTTGAAGATTAATAGACAGATTAGATGGACAGACAGACAGTATAAGCCGGTAGGCAGGCAAAGAGGAGCTAAATAGGAAAGCAAGTAATACATTCATTATCTGCTGTTATAAAAGTCCTACATATCTGGGACTGTAACTGCTTTAACATTTTCTTTCACCATTACTAAAATAAAATTCTGGTGTATTGTTCTAATAAGAAAATCTGCATAAAACCAGTTTAGGCACCTCCTAATTCAATCCTGTTCTATGGTGGGAACAAGACACAGTCTGGAAATTATAGATGTACACAGATGTTTTTCTCACTTGGAAAATTTATTATTGCTGTAGTACAAATTGTATAAGTGAAGCACCTCAGTTTCTTTGCTAAACCAAAATGATGGGAGGTTTCTTGCAAGGCGAAACCCATTCTCTGCACATGAGAAATGCCCTTCTGGAGAGTTCCAAAGAAGTTTGTGTCACATCTGTGGTACAAAAGCCTTTGTACAGGACCCATTCATGAGGGGTAAATGTCGTTTCCAATAGAGTAAGTTGTTCAAGGAGGCAGAGGAATGCCTATCATTCCTGTTTCTCTTGACTAGACCTGACATTCATCTGGTGGTGTCAGGGATGGTTTAAGGATAGTGAAATGCATCTTCTGTCCTCCCATCACTCAAACAAACAAAATGCCTGATAATCCTTTAACCAAGAAGATGCTTCACAGCAAACGTGATAGAAGCCCTCAAAATAAGAAGATTTTAAGACAAAGGTATTTCTTATCTCTCAGTACAAATCCACTTTTTTTCCCTTTGGAAACACCTTGGTTCTCCAAAATTTTTAACTCTTAACACTCAGTTCTTTATCTTTTTGTGCTTTACATATCCCATCTGATTGTTTTAGGATATAAGAAAGGGTTGCTACTTCCACTGCTAAGACATGGCTATCTCGGGATGGAATAAACCAGTTGTGTTCAATAAAGGAACAAATTCTTCAACATTAAAAATTTGCCTGAAAGAGGTGATATTATATCTAACAGAAGCTTCAGGATCAGTTGTATATCCTTAAATCCTCCAGTAATTCTCCATCTTCTCTTGATTTTCTCTGAAATCTGGCAACCAAACAATTATGGATGTCAGATATAGCTCAGAAATGTTGTTACATAATTAACAGTTAATTATTTTTAATGGAGAATTAAAGATATGGATCTACTTGCATGAATATATGTAAATTTTATGTAAGTATTGTATCATGCAGTGCCTAACACAAAATACAGTCAAATTCCAGCATGGCTATGAAGAGATGAGTCTACTTTGTGTTCAAGATCAGGTTTGCCTTTCTAATTTAATTATGTCACTTTTTCCTGACACCCCAGACTACTAATCTTCTGTGTCTGATTTCTAGTTCACATATAATTGTCATGTATCCAAAAATGCAGCTCGACAATTCTCTGCTCATGAGCTTGGATATCTTTAATGTTATGAACTTGGCTCTTAATAACATTAAGATAATATTGATATTCCAGAACTGATTGTAGGAATATTTTATATTCTGCTCAGTATTTGGCATGGTTCCTACTGATGGAGATCTAATTGCTCACCACTTTTGAACAAGCATCCAAGGCAAGGTTATGAGCTGACCCATCCCTGGAAGTGTTTAGGACTATATTGGATGGGGCTTGGAGCAACCTGGGATAGTGGAAGGGGCAACCCATGGCAAGGGGTTGGAACCAGATGATCTTCAAAGTCCCTTCCAACTCAAACCATTCTGTGATCCTGTGATTTACCACCTTACATGCCACTGAACATTACAAGAACAACTGCAAAAACCCCAAGAAAGAAGTTGCAATATGCAGAACTCCACGTTCCTTTCAGTTCCTGCTTTCAATTTACTGTGAATTTACCTTGTGCGTTTGTTTGTTTTTATTATTTTTACCTTCATCCTCCAAAAGTGCATGTGGTTACTAGAAAAATATTGACATGTAAATTATTAATTAGGTTAAATCGCTTATCAGATTTTGATATACTTGAAGATTCATTTCCTTCCCCCAATTAACCCATTAACCCCTCATCTACCATTTCATTAAGTAAATGGGAGGGCTGTGTAAACCAGTTAATATTTATTAAGTGTTCTGCCAATTAGTAAGGAATATATTTTTCCTAGGCAAGGGCCAAACAGCCCTCCAGTCTTTTTTTTTTTTGTATACACTTGTTTTCTTTTAATTTGGGTAGTGAAAGTGTAGCAGGTGTTGAAGGCTAAGTGTTGTATGCAATTGGAGGGTGTTCAAGTCTACTGATTAGGTGATCACTTCAGATGGAAACTCTCAGTGGAAGGAAGGATTCCTTCATTTTGGTCAGTCTATAAAGTGTCTTTTTGGCAGCAAGGTACTTGCTGAACTTCACTGCAGAAATGCACATCAACAGCATCTATTTATCCCATACGGGCACATTTTGAAATTATGATCTTCACAATAAAGGCATGTACACAAAATGTTGCATAAAAGGGCTCACTGCCTCTGACAAAGATCAAATAAAACTTGGCTGGTTGATCTGTCCATGCCTATGGGGTATTAGTGATTATAATATTGCGCTTTAATGGACTATGGACCCAATTTACATAACATTTACATGTCATCTACATACTTTATGGAATAAAAAACTAGTGATTCAGACAGAAAAAATATCTAAGACGTACAGATGCAATCTTCAAACTGATTACTTTTTTACTCTTCAGCGGGAAGCTGAGTTTTGACTTCACCTGTTCTGTCTGGAACTAAAATCCAGAGCAGAGAGATCCCTGCTGTGCCCCTGTCTCTACTCAGAGTGGTACAATGGCCACTGAATAACCATCATCAAACTCAATGAGCATTTTACTTTCAAGGAAATGACTATTGAAATAAAAATGTAAGTGCATTACATTGCTCCCTTTTTTGAGGCATTTCTACTTTTCTGCGCTTCCTACCTGGAGAATCCTCGGCATGGCCAGACACAGAGATTTTTAACCCTCCCTCACAATGTCCTGCACTTTTGTTCTGCATTTTGGGAAAACACAGTGGGGATGACATAATGGTGGCCCAGTCACAGTGCAGATTTTCTGCACAGAGCTGCCAATCACAGAGAACATTTGAGAATGCCTGTTCAAGACAGAAATGTAAAGAAACCCCTTTTAAGTTCCTGGCGTGTCTTTTTCACTTAAAGCTTGGGAAGGAATGACCTAAAATGTGAGATGTTTAGCAATGGCCCAGTGATGGCTGAGTTGGCTGTCTTGGCCCCTGGAGGCCTGAACCATGAGAGGAATCCACAGAAGCTGCACAGAAGCACTGCAAGGCTATTGTGTCTCTGAGCTAAAAAAAAAAAGGTACCTCAGGGCAGTGTTTTATGTTTTAATCAGCCTGTGCATCTATAATAACCCTGATAATAACCAGAAAGGAAAATTGTCAAGGCCAAAGGGATACCACACTAACCAGGACACGTACTATGCCCAGGATGAAGGTCCATTTATTTATAAGCACAAAAGCAAAATGCTTTTAGAATTCAGATAGGAACTGAGAATTTTGGATTCTAGGTGTTCCTGATCTGTGGATGAGGGCATTTTATAAAATACCTAAAGAACTGCAACCCTTCTATTGGAAAAAGAATGAGAAGAAAGAAGAAAGAAGAAAGAAGAAAGAAGAAAGAAGAAAGAAAAAAGAAGAAAGAAGAAAGAGGAAGGAAGAAAGAAAAAGAAAGAAGAAAGAAGAAAGAAGAAGAAAGAAGAAGAAAGAAGAAAGAAAAAATAACAATAAAAAATTAAAAAGGAGAGAAAATAAAAATATACAAGAAAAAAAAAGAAAAAGGAAAAGAAAAATAACAAAAAAAAAAATTCTCCAAAATAACTTAGGACCAGTGGTCTGGACTTTCTGCTATCCATGGACAGGAAGTTAAGCAAGAGAGTCAAAAGCAATTTTTGTTCTGATATTCTCATGTCAAATCAAAGGCAGTCAAGCAAGCACCTTGAATTTGAAGACAAAACTAACACTTCCATCAGAGTTTTGGCCAGACATACTCTTTATAGCATTAGCTGTTACTAAACAACTAAAGAGTTGGTTTGTATTCCTAGTTTTGTCATCTCACACTGAAAACCGAAGACAAACCTGGCATTCTGCTGACTCAAGGTAACTTAAACCTCCTGCTCCAGTTCATCTGAAACATTCAAACAAGGCCAGGCTGGATGAGGTTTGGAGCAACCTGGTCTAGTGGAAGGTGTCCCTCCTGCCCATGTATGGGGTTGGAACTGGATGAACTTTAAGGATCCTTTCAACCCAAACCATTCCATGGTTCTACAATAGGGTTGATGTTGATAGAGGGACTTGCAGCCTGGAGGTCTCTGCATGAACACAAATCCTTTCAAGTGAATCCCACTCCAATGGGCTGCATTATTTGTGTTGTCTTAGGCCTGATGGAAGTTTATCTGTGGGAATAATGACCAAAAAAAAGAAAAACTGATCAAATAAATCTTCAGTCTGAAAGTCAGTGCATTAGAATTGTGGCACTGCATATTAAACAGCCTGTGGAAGGGTTGAATGAGCTGGGAGGTGCCATGTGGTAGAATCTGCTTGAGCACAGCTGAGAGACTGTCCTAACAAAGGAACAGGCTGGCTTGGATCTAAGATACCATGAAGAAGCAACTTTTGATTCGAGGAGTTCATAAGCAGAGCTTCATCACAAGGGGATATAAGGGAATAAGGAGAATCTCACTGAAAGCAAAAAAAAATTGAGGAAAAAAATGTCATACTTTACAGTTAGGACAAAGAAATTAATTGGTGTCAGTTGATGATACAACTCTGACCCAAAGTAGCTCATAGAGTGACAGTGACAAGAGAGGTTTGGAAACAGACACTTCCAGGATATGGGGTCTCCTTTTACAAATATTGACATTAAATTTATGGTAGGGAATATTTTGTCCATCAAGCTGATACAGTCATAGAATCATAGAATAGTTCGGATTGGAAGGGACATCAAAGATCGTCTCATTCCAGCCCCCCTGACATGGGCAGGGACACCTTTCACTGTCTCAGGTTGCTCAGAGCCCTTTCCAACCTGGCCTTGGACACTTCCAGGGATGGGGCAGCCACAGCTTCTCTGGGAAACCTGTGCCAGGGCCTCACCACCCTCACAGGGAAGAATATCTCCCTAATATTCAATCTGTATCTACGCTCCTTCAGCTTAAAGCTATTTCTCCTTTTCATATCACTGCATGTCCTTGTCCCAAGTACCTCTTCAGCTCTCTTGGAGCCCCTTCTGGCAGTGGAAGTTGCTCTAAGGTCTCCTCAGAGCCTTCTTGTCTCCAGTTTGAACACCTCCAGCTCTCCCAGCCTGTCTCCGGAGCAGAGGAGCTCCAGCCTTCAGAGCATCTTCATGGCCCTTCTTGGCCATTGGTCTTAGCTAAGAAGTTCTGGGCAAAAAGATGCTACTGGGTACAAAGATGAGTTGAGACAGGGCATGGTGAAGGAGACCAGATATGTGGGTAATTCAGGATGTTTTGATAACTACTAATGAAGAAGAGGGCAAGAGACTGGGCAGGTGCCTGTAAAAGTATGAAAACAAGACAAAAGAACAGCTTCTTGGTTCGAAGAGTGGGTTGAAAAACAAGTTTTCTGAACAAGAGAACTGTGGAAAGAAGTGGGCTGAAAAACAAGTGGGGAAAAAAAAAAGAACAATTCTGTCTTACAAAAGATATTAAGAGACTGTAGAAAATCTCCAGAAGAAATGGTGTGCAGCTGGTGTGAGAGAACAGAACATGGAACATTGTGTGGACAGAAGGAGGAACAGAAGAGACAGATTGTGGTTCACAGAGTTCATGGCAGCTCCACGGAGCCGTGTGTGGCTGTGGACTTTTGTCATGGAGAACTGTAAGACCTATGGAATGGACAGAGAGAAAAAAAGCCTGTGTCTTCTGCCAGGAAAAAGCACACAAGGGGAAAGAAATAAACTCTTTGAGAAGAACACACCATTTATCTCTTCAGTTGTAAGTTCCTGGGCACCCTGAGGAAAAGCAGGTATGTAAATAATCACTGTGTGGCTGGTCTTGCTGTGTGGAGACAGAAGTACGAGGCTGAGGTGAGGTGGGGATTGGCCTCTTCTCCCAGACAACCAGCAATGGAACGAGTGGAAATGGCCTCGAGTTGTGTCAGCAGAGGTTCAGGTTGGATTTTAGGAAAAACTTCTTCACTAACAGAGTGGTCAAGCACCAGAACAGGCTGCCCAGGGAGGTGTAACCAACTCTGGAAGTGTTGAAAAAATGGGTAGACTGGCACTTTGTGATATGGTTTAGTGGGCGTGGGAATAATGGGTTGAAGATTGGAACTGATGATCTTGGAGGTCTTTTCCCATCTTTGTGATTCTATAATTCTATGAGTAAAACAAACTACTGTCTAACTTTGGGCTAGTAACTTTATTTATTGACCACGGCACAGATCATGCTTCCTCCTGGGACAAATGTTTGAGTTCTGTCACATCTTTAACACTGGAGCCAATACTCTGCTATTGCTATTAGAGTCCATTGGGGTTATTTTGACAACACAATCACAAGCTGTTGACTTTGAAAATCTGATTAACATATTAATTTCAGTCATTTGCACACCAATCAACCTTTGTACTTTTTCAGAAGGAGAACAGAAATTGTCCCCTGTATTGTGAGCAGCAGATCTACAATAATGTTCACCACTACCACCACACTTGTTCTGCTTTACAAACCGGACCTTTGATGTAGATTTCAAAGAGCTTTTGTGTAAAATCCTTCTTGACCTTGTTGCATTGTCAACAGCAAACAACTTTTATCTACAATCTCTGGTGGCTTTCCTTTCCTTTCATTTTTTTAAAAAACATCAATATGTAATGATACAAAAGGATTTCTGATAATATAATTTTTTGACTGGCAGCGAAATAGCTGCCACTGCACTCTACTGCATATATTATTATGGGTTTATTATCTTGTCATGTTTTTCTTTTTCTCTTTCCTCTTTGCAGAAAAGGTTTTTTTCTAATATCCTTTTAACTGGAAAACATACTCAAGCCCTTTTTGCATTTGCTTAGCCTCCACTTATTAAGTCTTCTATCAGCAGGCAGGGAAGAGAGGAGTAAAAAGGCTGCTGGTTGTTCCTAGAAAGAAAGAATGTGTGTTTTGTAGTCGGAGCAGGAATAGAAAAGAGTGGGCTCTTGGGCTCCAATCCATTCTACTGTGAGTTAAGGACTTCATTTCATTCACTTTTCTTAGGATTAAGGCTGTGCATTTGTATTTCTGTGATGACTGCAGCGGCACTGACCCATTCAGGTTGGGGGCTTTCAAGTGGAATGAAATGCAACACATGATTCAAATCCCTTGCTCCATCAGAGCTTTACATGTGGATCTGTTTGGTGCAGCAGTGATATGAAGAGTATTTGAGCTGAGCTAAGATCAGTGAAACTGGGACTGTGTGGGTCTCTGCACAGGTGACTTACCCCACCACATCTGACGCACATCTTCTCTGTCTTGTGCTACCAATGCAGTCACCTGATGAAACCTCCTCTCTCCTCTTTCCCCCTTCAGATCAAGACAGATTCTCCCCATTCATTTCATCATTTACCTTCCCCCAGCACTTCACTTTGGTGGTGCAAGTTTGGTAAATAACCCCACTGCTGCCTCTCTTAGAAGAGACACAAGGAATCACACAAAGACACGTTAAATGTATCAAATTTCTCATATAGGAATTGTGCTTTCTGATACAACAGCTGTGTCAGGTCAGACTGAAGGTCCAGCCAACCTGACATTTCATAGATTCATTTCATAGAATCATTTATGTTGGAAAAGACCTTCAAGATCGAGTCCCACCTTTGACTGAACGGTTAACGAGGCCAGAGCAGGGAGTGCCACGTCCAGCTGTTTATTGAACACCTCCAGGGATGGGGACTCCACCACTTCCCTGGTGAGTCTGTTCCAAAGTTCGAATAAACCCTGCTACTTTGTTCCTGAAATGAGAAATTTTGGTGCAATTCAGGCCCTGGGGGTCTGGGAGGAGCTCTTCTGGGAGATTTGCAGTCTTGGTTTGAGCTGCTGCCCTTTTCCAGAGAGTGCTGAACCCAGGAGTGAAAGAAATAGATGCAGAATCAATATTTTCAGCCAATTTCTGATTTTGGTGATTTCCCTTTGTTTCTTACCTGTCTTCTTGCCCAAGCCCTTCTGTCTAATCAAGTAGTTTAACTTCTAGGGTGACTTATTACCTTTATTTGGTGGGCACAGTTTCCCATAGTGCAGAGCAGGACTAATACTCAGTTTTCAAGCCTGTCCATACCAGTGTCTTCTATATTCCCTTGAAAAAGTGGACAAAAATGGTCCAAAATCCTTCAGGCTGTAAACAGCCAAAGGATTGAATATAGATATTTGTGTCTCAGTTCCAAGGATTAAATTCCTCTGGTCCTCCATCGAGTAGAAAAAATTAGACCTGGAACTGTATCCCTTGCAGGGGTGTGGAAAGCAAACAGTGATTTTGACCAAAAAGTCAAGATTTGGCTCAGTGCAGGATGTCAGTGCAATTGCTTTCATCCCGCTCCTGTTCTTTCCACAGAGGGAACAAACACTGCCCAGATCAAGATCCACCACCATCAGCATCTGCTGAAGGTCTGCAGCCTTTTCTTTTGCACCGTAAATGCTATTAAATATCTCCTTTTATGTGTTCCACGTCTTCTTAAGCGACTCACCATTGAAAAAAATGAAATTTGGAGGGGGGGGGGACACGACCGACCCCAAACGACGAATCATTCAGTGTAGAAAGGGCCCCAGTCCTGTTAATTCAAATGACATTTTGACAGTAGCATGCTGTCAGCCCAATGGTTTGACCTATACAACAACCTCTAATTATTACTAATTAAAGAATTAATTATTCATGGCAGCACGCGCTATTAGCATAGCAGAGATGTGTTGGAATATGAGTTATGCGCGGTTTATGAATCTTCAGAAAATAGATTCTTTAATAAATTAATAAAGGGGCTCTGGGGTTTCATTAAAAGGTGGCTGGAGGGGTTGCAAGCCAGTTTCCAAGGAGACCACAGGTGGTTTGCTTGGATTTTTTTTTTAGTTAAACTTGTTTGGGCCAGATGATTTCCCTTCCCCCCTCCCCCTCTCTCTCTGTCCTCACTGCTCTTTCCTCAGGCAGCGAGGAGAACATTTTAATGAAACCCCTGTTGTCCTCATATCGCTTTGATCCCCGTGTGGTCTCCAACCTCCACGTTGGCCAGTTGGAGGATGGTGTAGTTATGGTTTGGTTTTTTTTTCCCTATTCTGTTTTTTTTTTGTCTATTTTTTGATTGAAAGCTCCAACCAGCTCCGCCATGAATAAACAACAGAAATGATGAAAGCACATGGGCGAAGGAAAACAGAACAAACAAAGGAGAAAATAAAGGAAATTGCATAAATTCAAATGACACCATCAGGATGGGAGCAGAGTTAATTACCTTGTTTTCTGTCTGAAGAGCAGATTTGGTGGTTGTTCTTATTACTAATTTTATACCCATGTTTGTTTCTAACATGATATTTCCAATTCTTTGGGCTGTTTTATAGAGTTTATTGTTATTAAAGAGATAGGAGGGAGACAATTTTTCCTTTTTTTTTATTCTTTTGTTTTCTGTCATGACCAGTGTTATCCAATATTTATTTCACTCTAATAATGCAGAGGATGATATTAATACCTCCCAGTACTGCTAACAAAACAGTGATATAAATAGCAATAACAGTGTTTCCAAGCTTTTCCTCCAACTTCCATATCTCATTAAAATTCCATCCTTGATTAAGGAAAGCCTCAACAAAATAGCAGCCACATTAAAAAGATAAAACTAAATGTTTCTGACTCATTTACTGAGGACTTGTCTTCTAACCAGTGATGGGCATAACTACCAAGTGAAGTGATCCTTGCTGCTACACAGATCCCACCAAAATTAACAGTACTACTGTCAGGGACCAAGCACATCCATGGTCTTAAAGGGATATGGGCTCCGTAAGGATAATTGTGAGGGAGAATCCATTTCCTCTGTCACTGCTCACCAAAATGTTAGGAGAAGGAAGTGATGGAAGTTGGAAGTTGGAAGTGATCTGAGACACTGATGTCAGGAAAGGAGGAATTCCCTCCACAGCCTATGAGGGAATTTGGTGTTATGTGCACAACTTTCCAACAAGATGCAAGATGAGTCACACACCTTGTACCTTCGAGTTCTTGCATGAAGGCCATCCCTTCTTGGTCAGTTAAAACACAGCTTTCAGAAAGACACAGATATTTTTTACTTTCAGATTACACTTGATGAATTTATTTGTATTCTTGGCAAGTGGTTTCGATAACCAGCTACTGTGGGGGTTATGTGTTAATGCGCATTAAGTTCTTTTCATGGTAGGAAAAAAATTCTTTGCCGTGAGGGTGGTTTGGCCCTGGCACAGGTTGTCCAGAGAAGCTGTGGCTGCCCCATCTCTGGAAGTGTCCAAGGCCAGGTTGGACGGGGCTTGGAGCAACCTGGGATAGTGGAAGGTGCTGCTGCCCATGGCTGGGGGGTTGGAATGAAGGTTCCTTCCAGCCCAAACCATTCCATGATTCTCAGATTCAATGATTTTGGGGGCAGTGACCACATATTTCTACATCTACATACAGTGTCTAAAGCGATAAGGTTTCCATCTCAGGTAAAGCTGTGGCTGCTCTGGTAACCCAGTCCTACACTTCTGTTGTCTTTTTGATCCTTTTCACTTATCACAGTGCTCAGAGACTCTAATAAGGTGCTGAGCTTCCACTTTGCTATGTGCGGTATGTCCACAGAAATGGGATCACATTACAACCTTGCAGCAGTTGGATAAACTTGATCTCCCTGTGTCTGTTTGGCAAATTGACAAGCAGAGCCCATTCCCATTGAAGCCAGATTTTTCAAAGAGTGTGGATGATCCCAAGCAGTTAAACTAGTAGGTCATAAAATGCCAATTTCAAGAGCCTAAAAATCTGAATAAAATGTTGTGTTTGGAAAAGACCAATTTCCCTCAGAAATGTATCATGTGTCATGTTACATATTTTGAAACAACTCCTCAAGTCTAGCAATGAGTTCTGTGGTCAAATTAAACAGTAAAAATGTATTAAAGTCTGATATCAATATCCCAGTAATAACACCAATTCCACTTATACCAATATTTCAATAATAACACCAGTAACTGAAGTCAGATTGGATATCCTGGTTTACTTGACTAAGAGTAAAATTGTGCATCTGGTGCTAACTTTCTAGATAGGCACATGAACCACTAGGGAAAGGAAGTGCCTCTTATTTTGCCCTGAGAAAAAAGAAAAAAAAAAGTTAAAAACTTTTGGTTTCAAATGAAAACACATGCTGAAATTGTCATTTTAAAATATGCAGGATAATTCTTGTTTTTCTATATGGATTAAGTCCCTGTCCTGAACAAGATATCTGTCTGGGATGCTTTATAATAATTTTGCTCCTGGCAAGTTTAGAAATAAGCTCAGGACATAATTCAGAACTCAGTTCCTAATCCAAATTGGGATTTAAAATATAAAAAGGAAAAATCTCAGCTTAACCCAGACATGGAAGATGCTGCTGCACCGATCACCTAAACTTTTAATGAAGTTTAAAGCAAATTGACTGAGAAGATTCTCAGAAAACCAAGCCAATTTTATTTAAATACCTGAAAAATAATTTATACGCTTAACTTCAGGCACAAAGGCTTGGAAACCTAATTGGCTCAGCCAATATTACACAGAAAATTAGCATTACCCTTCTCTGTCTATAGCAGTTAACTGGAGCCAGAGCATGGGCTGAGATATTTTCCCAAACCTGCTACAGATTTGAATTTTTGCCCTTCTCTCTGCCAAGGTTTGGAACAGATCTGACCAACAATCACCAAAACAGTGACTCAGAACAGGCTGAGAGTTCACACGCAAAAGACCAGGATGCTGCATGCTCATAAGAGCTTCCTGCAACACCCTTACCTCATGTCAGTTTTCATCTTTATGTAAACTGAATCAATTAATTGAAACTAAATTATTTGACCAAAAAAGATGGTTTGAAAATATTCTCTCTTATTTTTCTTTTTTTTTTTGGGGAGTGGGTGGGTAGAAATGTTTTGAATGCTTACAACGTTTTTTTTACATTAATGAGATATTTAAAATTTTCCTAATGTTGGAAATATTTTTTCCCATAATAAGTTATTTATAGGAACTATTTCTTTTATACAAAGACTGAAAAAAAAGTTTTAATTACAGAAAAGCAGCACACACAATTCTGCATTTCAGGTTTAATGTGCACACTGCGAATCTGTACACAGGGCACAAGTGTAGGTATGGTCATATTTGATAATTTAAGGAACAATTTCAACATTTTATTTTTGTCCTGAGTCACTGGACCATTAAAACATTTTCAGCTTCCTCTGAACCACTGAGTAATATTTATTTCTTTGAGACACCTTTACCACCTGCCAGTGAAACTCTTACAAACTCCCTTGGATTCATTCCAGGTTCCATGATTTTTGTTCTACACACTTCAGATGCTTCCTAACTGCAAAATATCTCCAAGATTTTCAGGACAGTATTTGGAAATTTCCCAGTGATCTTTACCCCTTCAATATACTTTCTTCTTTCCTCCAGATGTATTTGCTGGGATTATTTATTTCTGGTTTCATCAGATATTTTTGATGAAGCTTTTTAATGGAGGAAGGAATTTCACTTGCTTCTTGCTTTTGTGCTCTGCTGATCAGTTTGTAGTTAGAGATTTGTATATGAGAAGCCTTTTTTCTCTGTATTTTGAGCATCTTTTCCCTGAAATGGTTATTTTTGTCTTTTTTCCCTCCTGTTCTTATTTATATATTTTTTAATGCTATTGCAGCCTAATGAAAACTATGTTTATATCCTGAAGAAATTTAAGATTCTGAAATTTGGGTTCACTAGCCTCAAAATCTCTGAATTTTTTATAGCATTTTTCTCTGTCCAGCCCGTCTGCCCCAAAAGCAGAGGTCTGGAGTGATCTGCAAGCCCAGCTGTGGGGCAGACAGAGATCAGTTTTGTCTCAGCTTTAACTGAAAAACAGTTGTCCAAACAGTTCCAGCCAGGCTGTTACAGGTGCTGCTCATTTTACAATGATCTGGACCGGAACATGAAATTGGGAGAAATAAATGGATATCCAAGCAGTGAAGTTAATTACTAACACAAATGGATGTTTACTAATATATGTAGTAGGAGCAGTTTTCACTCTAGGAAAATATTATCAGACCCTTTGGGCATCCATTCCCTACTTTTTTCTTTTTTTTTTTTTAATGAGCTCAGGAAAGATTAAAGCCCTAATTAAACACATATTTTATTTCTGTATTTAGGGTTTTGTTTTGTTTTTTAAACTGCATCCTTTTAATGTAAAACCGACATTCTGGCATTGCTCATATGCCCAGAAGAATTAGATAATCAACAACAGTTTATAATAAGACTGAGCCAGAATAGAGTATGAAGTTCTATAAAGAGAGTGCGTTTTCCTTCACATGGTTGGGAGAGATCAGATTCGCTTCTGGATTTGGAGGTTTATTCTGCAAGTCAGGCTCAGAAACTGAAAATGTATTTGCACTTTGAAACCATTTATTTGAACTGCAGTCAAAGTTGGGAGCAAATTGGTGACAGACTTAATTTAAAAAATTGTATATAAAAAAATAAAAATTCAGTTCAAATTAAATTAAATCTGGGGAGGATAATGATAGCATGTATAGACAACTCTATCCAATCTAATCATTGATTTGTGACTAAACTTTCCTAACTCCTCACATGCATGACGTCGGTGCCACGTGAGTCTTTTTGATTTCAGTTTCAGTCTGAGAGTGAGTTAATTCAGTCAATAGGATGTGAAAAGTGACACAATGAATCCTGAAAGAAAAATATACATTGACCAGCTGAACTGCTCTCCCAAATCTGCCTCAGTTGACACTTGCAGGGGTGGGGCACACAGCGCCTGTAAGTGATTAGAATGAAACCAACATCCTTAGTGCAGAGCTGATGCTTGAAAGAAGTTAAAAGGAGACTGTGGTAAATAGCTGAGATTTAAAAATCTATTTCTGTGGCTGATGGAGTTAGCTGAAGTTCATCCCACTCTTCCTGTCCCAAATACCATTGTATTCTATTCACATGTGGGTAGAACAGACAAGGTCAGAAATTCATGGCATACTTACACCAGGAAAATGAAGGATATTTGCACTATATCTAAGGAATAGAAAAGTTGCCTGTAAATAACAATGGGGAGGGATAAGAACTTCCCAAGTGAAATAATCAGACTGTTGCCCAAACCATACCGTTTACCCTGGTGATGTATAAGGCAAGAGAAGGCTTCAGGAAACTTTATAACACCTTCCAGTACCCAAAGGGAGCCTGCAGGAAGGCTGGAGATGGACTTTTCACAAAGGCAAGCAGTGATAGGACATGGGGGAATGGCTTTAAGCTGAAAGAGCGTAGATTCAGATTGGATATTAGGAATAAATTCTTCCCTGTGAGGGTGGGGAGGCCCTGGCACAGGTTGCCCAGAGAAGCTGTGGCTGCCCCATCCCTGGAAGTGTCCAAGGCCAGGTTGGACAGGGTCTGGAGCAACCTGGGATAGTGAAAGATGTCCCTGCCCATGGGAAGGCATTTGAAACTGTCTTTAAGGTCTCTTCCAACCCAAATCACTCTCGGATTCTATGAAAGTTTCTCACCTTTGGTGGGAAGAGATTCTGGAGCAGCCTGACCTTACACCACAAAAAAACAGAGGACCTGCCCAAGTGTTGTGGATGAAGAGTGGTGAGCAGAGTGGATTCTTCTGGTTGTGTGAGCCTAAGTAAGAGCTGGTGCTAATAATGTGCCCTAGGGTGAATTACTGCTGTTTATTATGCATTTTATTCCTAGTGCTGTGCTGACTTAATCAAGAAGGGCTCCATTTTGCTCCTTTCTATGTGTAAAAACAACAAAATAACCATAACTTCCCCAAAGACTTTGCATCCTACGATGTTTTAACTCTCATTATCCTATTTCACAGTGGGTGAGTTTTTTTCCTTTAAGAAACCCCAAAAAACTCTTTCTATAAATGAAGGCAGAGCACAGTAAATGCTTGAAAGAACAACAATGCATGGAAATTATCTACCTTGCAATTCAAATGTGGTAGCTGGCAAGAAGATCTCAGAACTTCTGTGAGGAGTTTTCAGAAAAGATGGTAAGGCCACACCTTTTCACAACCACGACAATTTAATGAAAGAATGCAACATTTGTCCCTGTACACGAATACACAGAACAGATCTATGATGTTATCAAATAATTCTTCAGTGGACTCCTACTTCCTAGGGCGTCACACACGTAAGATCAGAGGCAGGAGATCTAAAGCATGAAAAGTATTTTAATAAAAGATAAAAATTTTACTGAAGATTCCAAACATTTAAAGTTATCAGTAATATTTTTCCTGTCTCTGCAAAGATCTTAAACCACTGTTAGTAGAAGCATCTCTGTCACTGAACCATCAGACCAGCTGTATCACCCAGCAATGGTCCAGATACTAAATTTTTATGTAAAGCACTAAAACCACTGGGATGCAGATCACCAGGTATAACTTATAACTAATTTTTTATATATATGTATAATTAAATATAAATATCTCTCTTGACTTTAGTGCTGTACATTGGTGGCTCACAAGACTGTGGATGAGCATCCACAGTCTTCTTATACCTGATAAAAAGTCAGTTCCTGATGACTTGACTGCAAATCCAGTCTAATGCAGCAGGTTTAAATCTAGATTAGCTCTGCCTAAAATGAGATCCAAACTGGCTATGGCTGAGGGATTTACCTCATGTTCCAGTCGAGTTTGATTTGCCCACAATGCCTCTATTTCTTAAGATATTAATGGAAATGAAAAGAACAGGTTCTTGTTGTTCTTAACGGCAACCACTAATGAAAACCACTGTGGAGAGAAGTGCCAGGGTTTCTGTGATGCAACATGACAGTTATTTTTAATCTACTTAATATTTGTGGTTTATTCCTGTTGCTACAGGCCAGGGTCTATGATGTTTCAGTTTTTGCTTTGTGCTGCATTTCCTTAGTGGCAACTTCCTTCTCCAGGATACGAGATAATTAGTTGACATGGATCTCACTGTTCTCAGTAGCAACACTGAATGGAAACTCACCTGGAAGTTGACATTGTGGCCATCATTGCACTGAGAACACCATTTGTGTGTGAGGTTTACCTGCCCATACATTTGTTTTTCTATCCATATGCTGGTTATTTTCCTAGCCAGAGAATTTTTCCTCAGGGCAACCCAAGCATGTGCTCAGTGATGATCAAAACTCCAGAAGATTTTGACTTGCTGTACTAAGACTGAAAGGTATTGGCCATGCTCAGTCAGAAAAAGAAATTTTAAGTCAAATTCTGTGCTATTTTTCCCTTTAAGTAGAACCTGTAGTCTGTTAGTTTCCCTATATGATCCTACAGAGGAGATGCAGAGAGTTTGAAGTGGACACTGAAACTATCTAAAAGAGGCTGTTGTAGTGAGCTGGAGGTTGGTCTTTTCTCCCAGGTAACAAGTGACAGAAGGAGACAGAATGGCCTCAAGCTTCACCAGTGGAGGTTTAGATTGAATATTAGGAAAAATCTGCTCACTGAAAGAGTGGTCAAGAATCAAAACAGATTGCCCAGGTCAGTGATGGGGTCACCCCCTCTGGAGGTATTTAAAAGATGTGCAGATGTGGCACTGAGCAACATGGTTTAGTGGTGGGGTTGGCAGGGCTGGGGATGAGTTGGTCTCAATGATCTTAGAGGGTTTTTCCAACCTTTATGATTCTACAATTCTATGAAACAACCAAGGGCTTGTTTAACTGTGACCCCCTGTCACCTGAGCCTGGTGACATGTGTGGACACACTTGGCATAGGAGCACTGGCAGGGGATATGTGAAACAAGTGGAAAAGACAGAAGAGCAAGAAGAGAAGGACAAAATAGTGAGAAAGACAGAGGAATGTAAACAGAAAAGCAAATGGGTGAAATCTGCTTTGTGCTGCCCACAAATGAAGAGAAGACCAACAAAAGGACTGTTGTTGCCTTTGCTGTTACCTACGTTCAAATTATACCTCAGTGTCCTCATCTGGTGTCTGAAGATTAGAATTAATTTTTTGTGTGTGTGTTTTTTGTAAAAAAATGACTTCTAAGGCTACAGATGTAAATTGTTATTACTATTCCCATTATCAACGACAAGCAGACCATATTTAAGCCCCAGACGTGGAGAAAGTCCCCAGGCACAAAGCGAGGTGACCTCGAAACACCTCCCTGGTGTTTAGAGAGTTTCTTTGGGTTCTGGGGCAGATGAGCAGCTTTCCTACTATTCAGAATCAAGTTCATGCTGAGTTCAGTGATTTTACAAGTCTTTTCTAACCTTAATGATTCTATGATTCTGACCAAGATGTTTATTTCATCAGAAGAGCAGGAAATATTACCTCGACAGGGTATAATGCCAACAGAGAGATGCTTTTGGTAAAACCTGAATATTCTCCAGCATGACACAATTTGAGGTGGTGTCCTGTATGCACAGGCTCCCATGGGAGTCAGATCAGAACTAATCTGTGTGTGGTACTTTTCTCTACTCCCTTCTTTGTCTTCACTCACCCTACTGTTCTCTTTAGACTTCAGGGCCTTGACAGCAAATGTTTCTCACCTGAGCTGGTGAAATCATAGAATCATTTAAACTGGAAAAGACACTTAAAATCATAGATTTCAAACCTTAGATTTGTCTCAGAATTTTAGTCTAGTTCCTATGAGTAACTATACTGGTTACTCATTGTAATAATTATTAAGATGTTCATTTACTCATCTCTGTGTTATTGTTATCACTAAATTTAGGGTGATTTCTTGATTTCCTGAGAAGTTTTTTGATGACCAGCTTTAATTTAACCAAGTGTTCTTGCAAAAAAAAAGGGAAGGAGTAGAAAATTGATGAGGTATTTTATAACTAGAGTTCCTATAATTCTTTAATAATTCAATGAAAAACTTGTTAATTCCATTGAGGGAGTTATATCAGATCCTTAAACTTGATCTTTCTCTGCATTAAATTTTGCCTTCCTTCCATCACCCACACACTAATCCTGGTGGCTGATCCCCTCTTTTGTCACGCTGCCATAGGTTTATGGAATCATCAGACATGCCCAAAATACTTCCCTCTCCCACCTTCCAATAATCTTAGACATTGATAGGATTTCACACAAGCTTTTCCAATAGATGTCTTCAAATGGGGCTGAATTTCAGACATGCTGTGAAGGCTTTTTCCTGCCTTTCAGGGTGGAACACACTCAATCCGTTCTATGTTTTTATGATGTGCTGTTGTCCCTTTCAAACCCCGCTGAAGGATCTCAATGCCTGGCACAGCTCCTGTGAATGAGCCCGTTGTCTGAGGGGGAGAGACAATGGGCCCTATTTAATGAGATTAGTTACAATAGGAAAAACAGCTAAAAGAAAAAAAAAAAAAAGGAAAAAAAAAAGCAGAAAAAAAGAAAAAATAAAAAGAGGCAGTTATAGCAATTGGAGTGGCTGTTAAACCATTCTTTTATGCAAGCTTGGCACCAGCCATACCTTTTCCTGGACACTTGCCAACATCCTTCACAGTTTAGACTCAGTCGTTGCTTTTTTTTTTTTGTTACAATTTCCGCTCGACTTTACAGTTGCAGGGCTGATGGTGTAATTCATTTCCGCTGTGAAAATGCTCCAGTATATTAACACTTCTGCCTGCTCGTAACCTGATCAAAGCCCACGTATCTGCTTTAATTTACTCTTAACCGTGGCTTTGCTCTCTTTTTTTAATCTCTTTATTTTTTTTTCTTTTTTTTTTTTTGTTTAAGTGATGTAGATTTATTTCAAGCTGTGTCACCGTTGAGAATGGGAACCTTGTTTTCAGCAGAGAACCAACAGCAAATCCACTTAGGGAGCATGTTCAGATATGGAGGAACAACTGCAAATGCAGCTGTCGCACATCACAAAAATATCCTGCTGCTCTCTTCAAGGACACAAGCACCTTCCAGGAGGTGACTTCTGCAAGCAGCTGTCTGTATTACTGCTTGGATGGGTAAAGAAATATTTATACATAACATGGTCTGGGTAATTGGCATTGGGAGTTGTTACAACCAGTTTGTTTCCTTTTCCGGAGGTTTCTTGGAGAAAACAGGCTGCAGCTTTTAGGGCTCTGTGAGAAGCCCAGTAGTCAAGTGACTCTTCTTTGAAATTGGACATGGACAGACTCAGAACCATGAGCAGGAGTTGCCTGGTTATCTTGGTGTCTGAGGGTGATAGATACTAAATTCAGATAAAAAATATACCAAAAAAAGGACTTTTAAAGAATGCTGGATGTGAAAAACCTTAATTTTAACACTTCCAGGATGAAGGTTTTTAGCATATGCCTACTCTTAAGACAGAGTTTTAATGATCTGATAGCATAGAATCATAGAATCCCAGAAAGTTTGGCTTTGGCTTGGAAAGGACCTTAAAGAGCATCTTGTTCCAACACCCTGCTATGGGCAGGGACACCTTCCACTAGCCCAGGTTGCTCCAAGCCCCATCAAACCTGGCCTTGAACACTTCCAGGGATGAGGCAACCACAGCTTCTCTGGGCAATTTGTGCCAGGGCCTCACCACCCTCACAGGGGAGAATTTCTCTCTTACATCTGGCATAAATCTCTCCTCTTTCAGTTTAAAACCATTCCCCTTAGCCTATCTATCCATGCTCTTGCCCAAAGACCATCTCCAGCTCTCTTGGAACCCCTTTAGGCACTGGAAGGTCTCCCCAGACCCTTCACTTCTCCAGGCTGAACACCCTCAGCTCTCCCAGCCTTGACTCCATAGCAGAGGTGCTCCAGCCCTTAGATCATCTCTGTGGCCTCCTCTGGACTCGCCCCAATAGCACGTTGCAGGTTGGTTTCCACAGGAAACAACTGGAGCTGTTTCTCAGGCCAGGTAATCACCTAAGACAGCAACACAATTGGACTCATTTTTCTCCACCATATAATTTTTGGATGGATTTTGCTGTTTCTTTCTCCTTCCTCTAATTTGCACTCTGCCAGCCCAAATCTATCTATCCACAGGATTCAAACCCCAGCTCCTACTGACAGAGGCAGTTAACAGCAAGAGTTGGCTGTTTCCCTCTACTACCACATCAAAAGCTCCCTGCTAAGCTGCTCATGAGGTTTTCCCTTGTCTCCGTGGACTTTACAGACTTCCAAGCCCAAGTTGTTCAGCTCTGAGACCAAGGAGTTTGGGAAAGTAGACAATGATCTACAGTGTTCTAGGAGATGTGAGGGGCTGAGTCATGCTGAGCTCAGACTAAACCATTGGATAATTGCACCGTCTTATTACTGAGCAGTTTCCAAAGACTCCTAGTTTGGCCAAATCTGGGAGGGTTTCACATGAACAACAGCCCTGATCTTGTTTTAAGTGATTCCTCAAGCAGGACTAAGTACACCTTGATGATTCTTTTAGTTAGTTCTTTGAAATAGTAAGATCTTTTAATAGAAACATTTCAAAAGACCAAAAAGGAAAAAAATACTTTAAAACCCACCACTCTTCAAAAACAAACAATAAAGAAGACAAAACCAACTGTCTGGCTGTAAACTCTGGTTTTTCTAGCTCAGCTATGAATGGCTCAGCTTTGACAAAATTACAAAGAAATAATAGCAGATTTTTATACCAGTGAAATCTATAAAGTAGACATAGAAATTACTGAGAAGACTGTGAGGGCAGAAAATTCATGGATTGAACTTTTAAATCACAGTAATCTGCATTTGCACACCACAAACTACGAGTTGAAATGTGCTGCAATGGATAAAAGATCCTGTTACCTCATGTGGTCTGATGGTGGACAGTGACTGAGGGGAAAAGGGAGGATGAGTAGGATTTACTTGTTAAAGGAGGAATTGAGACTTAGGCCAAGGAGACAAAAACAACATTGTTTAAGATTGGTGTTAAGGGTTAAAACAACTTGAAGAAATGATCAAGGGGACTTCAAAGAAGGCACAATTCACCAGAGTTGGTTGTGAAGTGTGTAAAACTCTGTACAAAATAGAATAAATATTTCACCTGTGTTGTGCGTGAAATGCAATAATGTATTTTTGCAGATTTGGATGAAATTTTCTAAAACCAAAAATCTCACAGCTCCTTTATCCAAATGACCTTTAGGATCAGGCTCCCTTGAGTTTTGCATGATATACTGGTAACAGTGGCATCAGCAGCTGAGATGGCTCTGAATGCAGCTTGGCTGGTTGTATGTGAATGAGCAGTCCATACCTTTGTTATTCATCAAAGCAGAGATGATGAATCCAAATTTTCTATGGGAAATGGTTCTTGGCCGTTGTTAGGCCAAAAAGTCCATGGAAATCTTGGGAAGAGTGCTGGGTGAACATCAGCACCTGGGGGCTGGAACACAAGTGTGATGAGGAGCAGTTTAGGGAGCTGGGGGTGTTTAGCCTGGAGCAGAGGAGGCTCAGGGGGGAACTCCATGCTCTTTACAATTCCCTGAAAAGAAGTTGTAGCCAGGTGGGAGTCAGTGTCACCACCCTCACAGGAAGAATTTCTTCCGATATCTAATCTAACCCTACTCTCTGTCATTTGGAAGCCATTCCCGCTTGTCTTGTCACTCCAGACCCTTAAAAATGGTCTCTTTCCGTCTCTCCTGTAGGCCCCCTTCAGCTGCAATTAGGTTGCCCTGAAGCCTTCTCTTTTTCCAATCTGAACAACCCTAATTACCCCAGCCTTTCCTCACAGCTGAGCTGCTCCAGCCCTCTAACCATCTCTGTGGCTGTCCCGGTTATGGGAGAGGGGTAGAAGTCCGAGACCAGCTAGGGTCCTTTTCCTGAGTTGCAGCTCCACATGTTTAGTCCCAGAAGAACAGGACACAGACACAACGTACAGGGTGAAGGTCAAAACTGATCTGGCTTTATTGGTAACATGGTGGGTTTATAAGGGCAGAAGAGGGGAAGTCTGGG
>JAWMRA010000113.1:111347538-111404881 GCA_035584735.1 Pseudotriccus pelzelni
AGCCACAGCTTCTCTGGGCAACCTGTGCCAGGGCCTCACCACCCTCACAGGGAAGAATTTCTTCCTAATATCTCATCCAAATCTACCCTCTGACAGTTTGAAGCCATTTCCCCTTGTTCTGTCAAGTAAATTTCCTTCTGTTCCCTCGCTATTTGCAACTCCCAGCCAAGACAAGTGTATGGTATAAAGGCAGGATTTGCAAAGAGTAGGAGTTTGGAGTGATTTAGAAGTTATTAAGATGAGCTGAGCACATGGTTCTTATTAAATTTCTCATCTCCTGGTGAAGACAAGAGAGGGCTAAACACAAACACACTGTGATCGGATCAGATGTCACAAGGACTTGCGCCTTCAGAGATCCTTCAGCGTTATGTCCTAAATAAACCCACAGGCACCATTATTGAAAAGAAATGTGTTGCAATCACACTTAATTAGTTTCAGTTAAGCTGGGGTAGAGACACCTTCTGCACCGAACTTTAACCTTCACAAGCCATGTCCACTTTCTTCCTCAGATCACATTCTCTTTGAATACCCTTCTCCACCCCTCACCTCTGACCAGAAGGATTCTCTTTTCTCAAAAAACCCACTCTCTTCCATCATATCCCTGCAAGCACTTGCGAGGGCAGAGATCACAGTATCAGAAAACTCTTAATTTATTTCTTTCCTGATTTCATCCTGTCTTTCTGGCTGTTGCAAACTAGTGAAAACTGATCCAACGCCTCCTCCTCCTCCCAAATTAGGACCAAATTTCCCTAAAAGAAACAGCCAATTTTCAAAAGTGACGCATCTTGACGTTAGTTTTCACAAACCACTTGATAAAAAGCAGGTGAGTTTCCTCTGGAAAATTCCTTGATTTCTTGGCATTTGACTTGGGTGTTCTCAGTCTTCCTCTCCATACATGGCACCATACATGGCAGGTGTAAAGGAATCTTGCTGAATACTCTACCTCCATATGCAGCATCCTGCATGGAAACTAAGTCCTTCCAAGAAGTAAAAATCATGGTAACAAATCTATCTATAGAGTTTTTTTTCCCTCCAGAAATAAATCTCATTTTTAATTTCCCTATCTGATTTCATAACTTTTTTTTAAATTGACTTGCTTTCGGAACAGCTAGACTTATTTCCAGCCAGCTCCACTGTTATTTCAAGAACAAGAATGCCAAAATTAATTGAATTTATAGTTTTGACTTTTATTTTGACTATTTCAGGACTGTGCTGGAAAGGTAGGTGGATAGATAGATAGATAGAATGAACATCACAGAATCATTAAGGTTGGAGAAGAACTCCAAGATCATCAAGTCCAGCCTGTGACTGATCCCCATCTTGTCACCCAGCCCAGAGCACTGAGTGCCACGTTCAGTAATCCCTTGAACACCTCCAGGAATGGGGACGCCACCACCTCCCTGGGCAGCCCTTCCAAAGACTCAGCACCTTTTCCATGAAGAAATTCCTCCTGATGTCCAACCTAAACCTCCACTGGCACAGCTTGAGGATATGTCATCTTGTCCTGTCGCTTGTTCCCTGGAAGCAGAACCTGACACCCCCTCCAACTCCCTCCTCCTGTCAGGGAGTTGCAGAGAGTGAGAAGGTCCCCCCTGAGCCTCCTTTCTCCAGGCTGAGCCCCCCCAGTTCCCTCAGCTGCTCCTCATATGACTGACTCTCTAGACCCTTCCCCAGCTCTGTTGCCCTTCTCTGGACTTGCTCCAGCACCTCAGTGTCTTTCTTGAAGTGAGGGGCCCAGAACTGGACACAGAACTCGAGGTGTGTTCTCAACAGTGCCCAGCATAGAGGGACAGTCACTTCCTTGGTCCTTCTGGCCACACTACTTTTGATACATGCAGACACTGTGGTTCACAAGTTGGCTAAAATCAGGACAGCAGGCTTTTTCATCCTTGGACGTGACAAAATGGGACCCTTGAATAACTTCAAATAATTTTTCAAAATATTCACAGGTGAAAAAAGAGTTAAAAATACTTTTTCTTTCCTTCTGACAGTTCAAGCTTTGATGAATCTACATTCTCCAGTGAAACAGATCACAATAAAAAGTTCCCATTCACCACCCATTTCTAGTTTACCCTACTTTAGATCCCCTGGAGTTTTATGAAATATAACATTCCCTGACTACAAGCTCTGATTCTTCTTGCTCTCAACATATGCTTTCCCTTTTCTGGGTCAGTGCTGCTCCTGATGTTAAGACCTCTGAAAACTAAACAGGATTAATTACAAGCCTAATATCCAGGTCTCATGGACCCATCCTGTCTTCATCCCGTGCCTCCTTTCTGCCACCCGTGAAGGTGGTGACACAAAAGGAGGAAAATCCCCATTCTTGACCTCAGTTTTGGACACTGGGATGTGATTAAGGCTCCACCAGCCACCAGTGCTGTTCAGCAAAGTTTGCAGACCACTGCTTTGCTGGGGAATTAAGAGAAACAACACCATGTGCAGTGCTGTCAACACCTTGGCAATATCAGCCTTTCCTCAATTACTTTTGCTTACAAATTACTCCTAATTCTGTTCTTTAAAGCTAGTTAAGAACAAGTGCTGGTAGGATTGATGGGGAACTAACTGCATGATTAAGTAATTACATTTTTAAAGCTTGCCTTACACTAGGACTAATGATTTGTCACACAGTAGCAGAAACTCAAGATAATGAATGAGAAATGTTTACAGGTCGCTCATTTCTTCCGAGTCTTTTATCATATTGTGGCTGGTGCCATATCTGCATGTTATTGCCAAAGAAGGGAAATCTATCACACAATCTCAGCATTTCTGAGCAATTTGTCAGACCTTTGATCACCTGTACCATTTTATGTGAATTGTTCCATGATCAGAATTCATTTGTGTTAGAAAAGACTCGATTGGTTTTGGATAAAATAGTTTTTTGTCAGAAAAGGGAGGTTTCACTAAATTCTAATATGCTGTTGATGCACATTAACTCAACAAAATCCAGCACATCAAGAATAATTTGACACTGTTTTAATAGTTTCAAATTTAATAATTTTGTCTGGTTTACTTCAATTCATCTGAAAAAAAAGGCTTTTCAAGCTGTATATAAATGGAGTTTTAATAAGGTTGTTTTAATTTTTCTGAAAAGAAATGCTTCCACAATTCCGACTTCTGAGACATTTCTGAAATTTTTGCTTTTTTTCCCCCCTCAAATAAAACAAATTAAAATAAAGAGACGGTGTTTATAAACAAATATCCCAGGCTTTGATCAGATCTGATTTGATAACCAGCTGAATTAATTTGATGAGATGTTGACTATTATTTACAACATGGGAGGATTTGAAGGCTTCAAATGCAATTGTGCCCCAGCTGAACGAGCCATGGCACAATTTCTGATGGGCTGGTCCAGAGCCCCGAGATGTCAGTGGAAATACTCCTACAGACTTCTCCAGACTTGGAATCTGACTCACACGGATAATGAATCTCTGCCTCCAGCAGTAGATATCCAGTGGAGAGCAGGTGGAGAAAGAAAAAGAGACTTACCCAAGGTCAGAGAAAACAACTTCTGGTTGCTATTCCCTATTCACAGAATCACAGAATTACAGAATGGTTTTGGTTGGAAGAGACCTTAAAGGTCATCTCATTCCAAACTCCCAAACACCTTCAACTAGGCCAGGTTGCTCAGAGCTCCATCCAGCCTGACCTCAAAATTCCAATTCTGTCCTCATGAAAATATTCGTTTTAACAGGCCTCGCTCTTTTCTCATGTGAACCAGACCTAATTCAAGTTGTCTGAATTTTGGGGAATTTTTGACTCTTATTTTGTTTCTTTTTTAAACCACATCAAATCATTAAGGAAGCAGAAAAAGCAATTTACCATTTAGGGCTCTCTCCAGTCTACATTTTCACTTGTTATCTGTAATTTGGCCTAGGGGACGTCTGCTTGCTCAGAAGGAAAGAAGAATATGGAATTGGATCTACTTCACTCTGGTCACAGAGAAAGGAAAGATTTCAGAATCCACTTTGCTTCAGAGGTTGGAGAAACATGTTTGGTGTTCTGGTAAAAACCAGAAGTATGGGAGAAGTGGGAGCCCTGTTTCCTGCCTCAAGGACTACACTCACACCTCACTGCCTTCCTGCCAATCCTGTCATCCCACCTGGCACAGGCAGAGGTGGTGGTAAACTCATGGTTAGTCTCACCTCTCTTTAACTATGGTGTCTTTAACATCTGTCCAGCATCACCACTCCTGGTCATGTTCACTGTCGAATAATCAATGACAGCATCAAGGGTTCCACATATTTATTGTAATCTCAACATGCTAAAGCCATTTCTACTCTACAGTGAAACTGTGCCCATGAAGCACATCCTGGAGATGTTTGCTTTAGAGATTTTATTGCACTTGAAAAAGTGCAAGGAAGAGATTGCTCCTGACCCAGGGAGTTGATGAGCTACA
This sequence comes from Pseudotriccus pelzelni, assembly GCA_035584735.1. NCBI lineage: Eukaryota > Metazoa > Chordata > Aves > Passeriformes > Tyrannidae > Pseudotriccus > Pseudotriccus pelzelni. The sequence continues at coordinate 111,351,935 of JAWMRA010000113.1, forward strand.
CGGAAGCATGTCAGAAGGAGTAACAGATCTGAAGTGTTTTCCAGTGCAGACAGTCTGTTGCACAATGTGACACAAACTTTAGATATCTTGGGGCACAGCTTTAATTTTTATACTCACAAAATATTAAAAATATTTGCTCCTTGCTGTAATAAAGTAACTGACTTATTCTTGTAGAATTAGGAGTAATTAACCAACAGCAGCAGTCATAGCAGGTCTTCCTTAGTGTTGTCAGTAGACTAAACAAAATCTCAGTCCTAAAACAGTTTATACAAACCTATCATTCTAGCCAGAAGAAGGCATGACAACAAAATCCAACAAATAAAATTGCCTATGCTGATAATATTGCGAGAAGACATAAAAACTGCTTTGGATGTCGAGCTGAAATGGATGTGCATGTGGATTTTTTTGCTGGGTTTTTTTCCCCCCTTGTGTGTTTTAAAATTTTTTTCCCTTCCTAGCAGTTACTCTTCCAAACACAAAGGACAACTAAACTGACATCAAGTAAAGTTAGTATTCTCCTGTCATTTCTCTGGCCATCATCTGTGACAGTTGCGCTCGCGGTGATTCGGTCCCTCACACGTCACTGTTTTCATGTCAGCTCTCCGTTTCACGTTGCAGAAATCCCTTCTGTCAGCTCCCATTCAGTTTGATAGGTCATGCTTACACCTGCAAGCTGGGGCAGTGCCTCCCTGACAGGATCTGTCACAGCACAGCAGTCACCACGCTCAGCCAAACAGCAACTTCACTCAGCGGCAAGTTTGTTATGATGACTTTTAGGATTTGAGCTTTTCTTTCTTTTTTTTTTTTTTTTTTATAATTCTTTTTCTTTTCCCCCCCTTTTCCTTCTCCCTCCTCTCTGCCAGCGACACACACTGGGAACTACAGGAGAAATGACAACTTTCATCAATGGGGAGAAAGCAGAGATTTTTCTGGCAAATTCAGGCCAAGAGGATAGTTTGCTTTTCCTGCCTTGCTCTGCATCAAGACTATTATGGAATGTCACGACAGCTGAAGCATTCCTGGGGTGTGCAAAGCTCTTGAATCTTTTGAATATATGTCTCTGTATCTCTAAGCAGCTCTAGAAATCATTTAAATTAGAGATGGTAAAAGCCTCTGAGGTCATCTGCTCCATCCACTCCTGACAACTCAGGATTGCTCTCTCTATGCAAAAAGGGGAACGTCCTCCAGTCCTCTGTCCACTGACGTTTAACTGCCTGTAGGATGCCAGTGGATTTTTAATTACACCCGCAGATCTCACCCTTGGAAAATCTCTGTCATTATTCAATCCCCATTTTCTGTTTTATCCTGCAACAGGTCTTGGTAGTTCTTGAACCAGTGGAAGCTCCACAGATTAAAGGGGATGGAACAGGTATTAAATCCAGGCCTTTTCACCTTTGTTTATACAGTGTAATTTTATTAAAACAAAGAATTTATCTCTTGGTATATCACACACTGTTACTGGTACATAATTATTAATTACTGCCCCTTTATGGAGCTACATCTTGCTTATTTTACCACAAATATACAGTTCAGCTTTTCACTGTGGCCACTGTGCCCTTTGTGTTTAATGTACTTGATGGTCAGATAAAAAAAGGGACTATCAAAGCCCAATAGCCTATATGAGGTAGAGAAAACTAATTTTGTCAGATAATTTGAGGTTAACTCTTACTCTTAGTGCTGTAATAAGATCTTTCATTAAGGCTGAGCCAATCACTAGAAATATGGTCACATCACATGGGGTAGGACATTCAGAGAAATATTGAGAAGACACCAGAATAGTCTGATTCTGGAATCACTAACTGTGTGGTCTTGGCATCATAGAGCTGCACCCAGAACTGTTGTGTATGGGGGATACAAACTGGTGCCTGACTGTCGTATTCCTAGTCAAGATCAATAATTCTTCATGACCATCACAGTGCTTTTATTCAAAGCAACATGAATCTGCCCTCATTCCATACATACCTGTAGCACAGCACCTTGATCCAGTCAAGCACACTTAAAAATAAAAGCATTTAAATGTTTTATGCGTTGGAATTATTTAATTGTTTTTATTTTTCATGGACAGATGTCTGTTCCTGCCCTGGCATGGGTCATCCTTGGGTCACAGTCCCTGCAGAGTTGCATCTCCTTTCACAGAGCGCCTTCCTCCAAAAGCACCTCCAAGGGCACCTCTCCAGTTGTGTTCCCAGTCTCTTCTTCTACATCTCATCCATTTCTCCCCATGTTTCTCCAAACACATTTCTTCATCTGTCTCCACCCATCTTCTCCACACCTCATTTGAGGCTCTGAGCAACCAGATCTAGTTGATCTGGACTAGATAACTTTTAATGGTCCCTTCCAATCCACATCATTCTATGATTCTATTATTTTATAATTATGTGTATTTATTTTGTTCTTTCTGTTCCTGTCTGGACTCTGGACTATTTGGGGCAAAGATTTTCCCTTTCCTTACTTCAGTGAAGAGGTAACTGAGTGAAGTGGCATGAAGTCTGAACACCCCTGTACCCTGACTGCCTATAAATAGCCAAAAGTTGTCCTTGCATCCTCCTGTCCCAACTCCAAAGACTACTGGATCAAATCCCTCGTTTCTATACATGCATATGTTTGTAATTTGGCAGTCAACATCTCTTCTTCCAGTGGCTTCTATTGAATAGGCCTCTTGAGAACAGCCTTCAGTCAACCACAGCATCCTCAGTGAAAAGATTAGCAATACAAACCTGAATGAAAGCATCCCTTTAATTTTATTCTACAACGTAAAAGACAAAACACACACACAAAAAAAAAAAAAAACAAACCAGGGGAAATCAATTACATGTGGGAGATAAGTTAATGCTAAAATCCTGAGCTGAGTTTAACCTCTGTTAGCTCTGCAGAACGAAGATGTAGTTGTTCTGTACATCTCAACATTTTTGGCAGATTTTGAAGCCGCATTTCACAGGGGAATCCCAGCACTGGGTTACTGTAAAAATACAGACACACATAGCAGCGAAACACCTCAAGAAGTGACACACAATGAGGGGGAAATAACATTTGCCTTTCACTGGGAATGTTAGCTTCCAGAAAAGAAATAATTCTTTGGGCTTTTACCAAGTAATTTTCCATTTCAGTGTATAATTTCTTTATTTACCATTACACCGATTATCCATACTTAGACTAATGATCAAATATCTCTCAAGTCCAAGATGTTTGGCTAAGGCAGCCCGCAGGATTTTTCTTTTCCCTTTCAGTCCTTTTTTTTTCCCTCCCTTTTATTCCAAATTTTTAGGGTGATTATAGGGTGTGTAAGATCGTTAAAGGATTGGCAGCAAGCACAAAACTCAAATCCCTTATCCAGAGGCTAGAGGAAATGTGAGTTGCCAACATGCAATTCCTTCATTGTCCCACTGATGTCCTGAATTAATGGAGGAACCATGCTCTCACTCCACTGAGGGAGGAATTCAGGCTTCTCTGCTTCCCAAAGACCCAACTTAGGATAAGAACAATTAAACATCTATTAAACTAAAAATATTTGATTAATATTTATCAATCTTAACATTAGAGAAGCAAAAAGCTACTACAGTAAGAAGAGGTTTTGGTTTGTTTGTTTGGTTTTTTTTAAAATCTATTCCTTGGTAAGGAAGTCGCTTCTTAATCATCTGAGAGGCTGCTGAACTCCAAGCCAAAAGAAAAATCAGGATCCTGTTTTCTAATAAAGGTGATATTGGGATGGAGCAGAAGAACCACCACGAAATTTAGGATTTCTTATTCCTTTCTCCTTCACATTCATGGTTCATGAGCAAAAGGAGTCAGAACAACAGATACTAAGTTTATTTATAGTTATTACATAAATGCAGCTTGAGCAGCTGAAAAACAAGCTTCCTAGAGACACCACTGGAGTGGTTCCCTATCATCCATTGTCTGGAGACCAAGGGGTTATTTAATTTCCAGATCTGCTGTCCATTAGCTGATTAATCCAGATGATTAATAGGTTTTATTTTTAACACGGTCACCACCTTTACAAGGTTACTGGTCATTTTTGTTTTCATTTTTTTTTACGTGAAGTTAAGTAAAGTGAAAAATAAGGAGAAAGCCATGAGTTAACTGAATAATGACCACAGACACACCTTTGGTGTAACAGCAGAATTATTGCTCTCTACTCACCACACGCTGAGGTCTTCCTTCTCTCATTAGTACAGCCAGAAATTACTCTAAAAGCCTGAAAAAAAACCAATCAACCGAAAAAACACAACCCAAACCCCAAACAAACACACAAACCTCAAAAAAGCCAAAACCTCGAACTGGGGAAGACGTGGGTTTAAGTTTTCATTCTTCTGTGGAATTTATAATCTCCCTCCCACTGCTCAGAAGACACTTGCCACGAGCTTAGCACTCCAGCCACCACATCCTTAACTGCTCTCCTGAAACACTTTTAATCATATTCCCCAAAAAAGGAAGCCGGTGGGTCTGTAAGTAGCTACGTGTTGCTTCTCCGTTATGTAAAGTTTTTTTGTTTGTAACTGAAAAGTCTGAAAATTCAAACTCATTAATATTTGGGACAGAAAGCAAAGAAATATCTTTAATGTCAGTGGGGAAATATTTGTGCTGTTGCCCCAGACAAGAGATGGGCTGTGCTGTCTCATGGGAAATAATCTCCACCTGAGAGCTGACAGTGGCTCAGTTCTGCACTTTTCCCTGGCAAAGGTCCATGCAGGTGTCAAAGGAAATCCTACCTGTACAGAGAGCACAAGGCTTGCCTGATATCCTGCTGGAAAAATCAGGCACAAGTTACCAAAGGCACCTTTGTCACTTATCTTCTTTAAAAAAAAAAAAAAAGAACTTCCTTCTTTTTCATCTTGAAGTTTTTCTGTTGTTTTGATCAATTAGGATTATTTTGTCTCAGGGGGTTTCCACCTTTTTTATTTCCTGTTTTTTTTTTTCTTCTTTTCACTGTATACTTTTCCAGGATTATGAAGAAAAGGTCTTACTGTGGATAGTTCTGATTTGTCTGTTTTCTTTACTTATCATATTCTATGTTTTCCACATTTTCAGGTTGAGTGATAACTGAGAGAGAAGTATGGGCAAAAAAAAATGTGAAAAATCAGTCAAGAATTAAAGTTTTTGAGCTAACAGATACAGACAGGCTGAACTAAACTTCTCTAAGGAAACCTAAAGGTCGTTTTGGAATCAATGTTTAGAATTTCCAGCAGCAGCCAGTTCTTTGCTCTGTCCCCACAAAGCAATTTGAGAAGATGGACTACATTTTAAGCCTCTGTTCAGTGAGGTCTTCAGACCACACATCTTTTATGAAGTTCAGCTGAACTTCCAGCCATTGCGGTACAAAGTAGCAAATGGAGAAACGTTTTAGGTGTAGAATCACGGAACGGGTAAGGTTGGAAAAGACCTCTAAGATCACCAAGTCCAACCATCAACTCAGCAACACTGTTTTCACCATTGAACCGTGTTCCCAAGTACCCCACATCCACATGTTTTTTGAAGACTTCCAAGGACGGTGACTCCACCACTTCCCTGGCCAGCACTGTTTCTGATGAAGCTCACTTTGGAGAGGAAAGGGGGTTGCAAAGAAATGGGGAAAAAAAGAGAAAAGGGAGTTTGTTTTTTTTTTTTTTAAATGGAACCCAAATACTCCACAGTCACCACTCCACTTCAGGCTCCTCCTGCATCACCTGGCTTAGCAAAGCTGCTGATTTTTTTAGGCCTGAGTGACTAAGGATGACTCATGTCTCCTGGAAACGGCCCTTCCTTCAATCCAACCCCAAGCAATTTGTCTCAGATGTCTTTTCAAAGGCAGAAAAATCACTTCTTCGTATCTAAGCTGGCTCCTTAAACTGTCTAGGAATTGGTGTCTGTTGCTCTGTCTCACGTGGGTGTTATTTTCCCTTTCAGTTATTAGACACATGTGTTTATTTAAAGCATCCCATGTGCTTTCGAGGACACTGCTGGACACCAGGAGGTTTTCCTGGCAGCTCCCAAACACTGTGTCTTCCTTCCCAAACCTGTGTGGCCCCTGTGGCCTTCGGTGCAGTGGTGTCAGCCAGTGTGTGGATGGTGAGGGAGGCAGGTGGTGCCAGGGCTGACTCAGGGGACCACCTTTCTGTAGGGTTACTGCTGCTCCTCTTAAAAAAAACCACCCCGTCGTCGTCTGAAACCTGCCCCCTCCAGCAAGGGTCTGATTCCACTTGTGAGCAGGAACCGTGCCATTCTAACAGATGGGCTCCAGTGCAAACAGCCAAGGAAACATGTATATTCATAAAGAAAAAACCAAAAAAGCAAAAAAAAAAAAAAAAGCCCTAAAAAATTGGGTACTGAGGGCATGAATACCAGCCAAAAACATCAGCATCTCTCCGTGTCTTCTCTTGAGCCTACAAATCCATGGTTAAGGGGATGTGTGGGCGCTGAGCTGAATTCATTAAAAAAAATTAAAACAAAATGCCTGGCCACATAGAAAGGGATTTCAGAGCACCAGGAAATGGGCAAGGTGCCCTGAGAGAGAGGGAAAAAGGAAAGAGAAAAGTAATATTCAGGAATAGGCTGAGCCAGAAAAACGCATGGGGTCTGTCTGGTAATTCCCAGAGCCTGTGACCTGTCTGGGTGCTCAGTTCATGCATTTGGTTTGGGGGCTGGGAAGAGGGGTAGGTACAATGCCCTGTCTCTTGGGGTTTATTTTTCCCATTCAAGCTATTTCTCCTTTAGTAAGAAAAAAGACAAAACAAGGAAACAAATAAAACACTCCAACCCAAGAATTTTAGGCTGATTTAACATTTAGGACTCGCACAGTCGAGTCCTTCAGGTCCTGGGGACATGAGTCCTGGCAGATTTGGAGCTGAGAACTGTGAGGTCACGAGTTAGAAGATAAGGAGAACAGATGGGATTGAACTGAGAAAGTTAAGAGGGATTGTGAATGCAGGTGAGGAAAACATCTCACCTGGGAGACCTGTTGGGAAGCTCTTCTTAGCAACCAAGTGAGCACAACGGGCCAGCAAAAGCCAGGTCTAGGCATGAGAAAACCAGGAGGGTGTTGAGTCTACTGGCATGGAAAATAGCCAGATAAATACTTTGCTTAAGGTATAAGCCTTGAAAGCCAGGTTGGTTGCTGCTGAGATGGAGGAAGGGTCTGCTTAGCCGGAACATCGTGAATTTCTTGCACATCCCATCCTTGCTGGCAGAGATGCAGCAAAGGGACCTTCTCCTCTCCTTTTCGTACCAGCAATGCATAGAACCACAGAAAATCATTAAGGCTGGAAAATACCTTGAACAGCACAAATAGGAAACTTTAAAGTCAGGTTTAGTCAGCCCTTTATCCCCACAATGACGTACAGCCTCTCACTGGGGTGGTACGTCCCTCATACCCAGCAGAGAGAAAAGAGGTCTTACTCTGCCTGTTTTGGAGTTTGGAAATGCACCCAGATTTTCTACTTCCTTGAAGACTTCACTGTTCCTGGAACAATGGGATGGTGTGGGATAGGCCTCTGCTTTTGAAGCTGTTCCAGCTCATACAAAGCAGCTAAAGAAAGGCCTGCAAGCAGCTCTCTCACGGGACTGTGCTAACGTAAGAGTTATGGCATTATATCCCTGAAGTTAATTCATATTTCATTGCCTTATGAAAAGCTGAATATTTCAGCTTTATCCCAAAATGTGAGGGAAGTCTTCATTACAAGGCACCCTGGGCCAATTCAGAAAGTGCTGGGATCTAAACCTTTCTGTATATCATCATGTGGTTTTCAAAGGAAACAAGAAGTCAACAAAAAAAGTTAGAGGAACAAGAGGCAGTGTTTGAGCTCAGGGGGGTACTAAAGACAGAAATATTTGTAAAGATTTTAGGATCCTGTGAGCTGAAATCAAACAGCATTAGAACCTATATTCTCTTGAAAACACTACTGGATATAAAACTGACCAAGACCTCCAAAAATCTCAGCCTAAGCAACTTTCATCTTCCACAGGAGGGGTTTGGAACTAGATGACCTTAACCTTCCAGCTGACACTATCCTGTGATTCTGTGACTATTGGTAGTAGGATCTTCTCAGTGCTCTGAGGAGGTTCTGAGCTGTCAGAGCTCTGTGTTCAGCAAAAATCTGTTATCTCCTTCAAGTCTTTGCTCTTTAACCTCTTTGTTCTTTTCTCCCAGTGAGCTAAAAATCCACTATTGTTCATGGTGCCAGAAGCTAATGCTCCCTCTCTGCAGTGCAGCAGCTATTATTATTATTATTATTATTATTACTACTCACATCTTTCCCACTGTACCCTCACTTCTCCTAATGAATAATAATAACAACAATAATAATGATAAAAAAAATCAAAATTCAGATTCTGCCCTTTCTAATTACAAATCACCACCTGTGGTAAAATTATTGAAAAACAGATGAGCATTTCATTCCAGCAATAGCCTTAAAACAAGCAGCAGTTCCAACTGCCAGTGTGATGTATAGACACAGTACAGGGCAGATGAGGGATTAATTAGGTCTGTCCCTGCACATTGCCAGGGGAGCACTTCTGTAGAGGTGATTGAAAACTGGAAAGAGTGGCATTAGTCTTCATTGTTGGTTAAAGGCAACAAAAATAAAGATGCAATTGAGTTGACAAAGCTTCCAGGTATGTGGCTGAGTCATTTGGAGGTGTCAAAATGATCAAACCATAATTAATTAGCTAAAGTGCTATATTTAATTCCTCAACTTTAATGAAGATTTCTGCAGCTGAAAACAAACAGCAACACCATTTGTTTCGGAAGGGAAGGAGTGGAGAGCACCGAGGGGATGACGCCAAAGTTTAACGGCGCCTTTATAATCAAGCCCATGTTCTTAATCTTATTGTCATGTTCTGTACAGACATAGAAACCCAGTGCTGTTGTGTGCATTCATATTAGAACTGCAATTATGAGACCAGAAGTGACTGTGAAACCAAATGTTTATTATTTTCAAGCAATAAAACAGAATATAGAAAAAAAAACCCAAAACCAAACAAACCCAAAAACCAAAAAAAGAGTATTTTTTAATATTGGTCTCCAGGGTTGACATGAAGGACACAGAAGACCTCAGTGGCAGGTAATCTAAATCTGTGTCTCAGGAATTGAATGCAGCTTGTTCCAAAGGAAAGAAATTTGAGATTTATGAGTTAAGAACTGAAAGAGTAAAATGTGTTTTGATCCCAGTTCTGCCACAGTCTAGGGGACTGTGGATAATCCCAACCTTGTGATTTAGATTGAGGGAAGATCTGCCTGAAACATCCAGGCAGCACTTCCTGAGTAAATATTTATCCACAACTGTAAGATGTTTCTTTCTTTTTAGCTTTGTCACCTTCTACCACAATCCATAATTTTCCCTAATTGAGACCTGCAGAGACTCAGCCTCAAACATTCCATGATACATGTCCAATGCCACCACACACCTGGACACCAAGAGCTCTGGAATAGACATTTTCCCATGCCATGCACGTACGAAAACACGCACAAACAAATGTGCTGTTGCACCTGTGCATTTACTTCTCAAACTGAAACCCACTTTTTCCGAGATACTTGTTGTTCACATGCAGGATTTATGCATTTATGACTCTTCTCAGGTGATAAGAGGGATGGAGCAGCTGTTCTATGGAGACAGCCTGAGAGAGTTTGGGCTGTTCAGTCTGGAGCAGAGAAGCTCCATGGAGTCCTTAGAGACCCTTCCAGTACTTAAAGAGGCTCCAAGAGAGCTGGGGAGGGACTTTGGACAAGGACCTGGAAGGACAGGACAAGGGGGAATGGCTTCAAACTGACAGAGGGCAGGGTTAGATGGGACACTGGGAAGAAATTAATTCCTGTGAGGGTGGTGGGGCCCTGGCACAGGTTGCCCAGAGAAGCTGATCTAGAGGAAGTGGTTGGAACAAGATAAGCTTTAAGGTCCCTTTCAACCCAACCTTTCTATGGTATGGTGATGACTTTACACTGAAACACACCTTCTGTTTACCTCTTCTGTAAAACAGGGATATTTCTTTGGTAATTCTGGGCATGCGGAGGGCAAATTTTTCAAAATGATGCCTGGCTATGTAATGGGCGAACACACAGCACCTTGAAGGAGCAGTTACCAACAGCTTCCACTACACCATTGACAGAATCAGAAACAAGAGCTGAAGAAGCCTTGATCCTGGTGCATACATGATAATAGCACAAATGGCTTTAATCAGTGAAAAGCATCATCTAGTGTGTCATCAGCATCTAATCATTTAATCATCAGTGTCTTAGGCAGCATTAGACGGTACTTTGAAATGCCTCCTCTCCAACAATCTGTGGCTGGGATAAACCGTATGGTACAACATTGTGATGTTCAACAGCTCATTCCTGCTGCTGGCATTCCCATCCCTGTGTAAACCAGAGGGATGGGAAGATGCTTTCTCCCACAGAGGAATCACAGGATTAGCTGACAGTCAAGGTCTTAGCAGGAAGGCCAGTTAATGCATTGTTTCATCTGCAGTATAAAATGCAAGCAGTGTTTCGTTCTTACCCAGCAGCTGTTGCCTCTTCCATAAGCTGTTAAAACTCCCTCGTTATTCCATGCAGCCAGGCCAGGCCCATTTCCTGTGCAGTTGTCATGTCCTTAATATATTATGACATTACAAAGTTTATTAGTATATTTGCAGTGCCTTTTTATTTTTTATTAGCTAATGGGCTGCTTGCGTATACCCTATTTGCTTAATCTTTCAGAGCTCAGCCCATAAAATGGCCAAACGTGATCCCATCTGGAAGCCATTAAAGATCAATAGAGATGGAATCTGAAGAAGAAAGAATGGGGGCGGGGGGGAATGGGGGGAGGGAAGGAAAAATCTACTATCAAAACAATTGTGAACAAAAACCTGCCAGCTTCTGTTTTCAAATCCAGGTGTGCTAAACCTCATTGCAACGTGACAAAAAGCACCACGGTCTTGTTAACATCAGGAACAACTAATCTAGTTGAAAGGAATCATAAATATGATTAAACCCCATGATTTCCTGGGTTCTTTGGGAAAATGGAAACCTTTCTAATATCACTGTGCTCTTCTGAAGTGCTGCAATCTTCGTAAGGAGGCAGTTCAGAGGACCAACTGCTTCTGTGACAGAAATATGAGTTATGGTGACATGTCCCTCTACCACTTTCATGGCTGTGTCAAAACATCTGCAGACATTAGCATGGCAGGACTGTGCCCAAAATGAAGGAATTTCATGGTGAAACGCAGATTATGGCAGCCAGACTTGTAAAGTCCTATATGGCCCCAAAGAAAATTAACTCTTCATCTTCAGTAGTTAAATGTTTCAGCAAATAAGCAGGTCTGCAAAGGTTTTGAAGTGTTCCTGCACTAGACGAGGTGCTTGGCCCCACAGGCACCGCCGAGGCAGTTGCCACGCAGAAAGGGAGAGAGGGTTGGAGGTTTTGCAGGAGCAAAGGGGATTGTGGACATGGCTCTTCCATGGGCTCATCCCTGACCCAGAGCAAAAATCAGCTTTGGGGCCCAGCACCCAGCCAGGGGGATGTGCTCAGGGCTGGCACTTGCCTGTGGTGTGGGCACCGAGCGTTTCGCCCACTGTGGTCAGGGCTGTGCTTGTTCTGGGCACGTCTCAATAGCTGCTGCCTGGGGACCTGAAACAGCAAAAATAGAGGCAACCATGCTTACCTGGGCTGTGGTGTGCTCCCCTCTGCCTTCAGATGCCTCCAGCACAGACAGCTGTGTCTGCTTTAATCACTTTACAGCCACAGAGAGAAGCAGACACTTCCAGGGCCTGACCCGCCTGACCTGCTTTAGAAACGTGCCTCGGGATGAGACAAAGCGTATCCTAGAAGGACCTTTTCCCCTCCTGTGTCTCTGAAGGCGATTGAGGTGCTTAGGTCAGATGTAAATGGCTGCTCTGGAGACAGGTGACACCCACCCAGGATCCCTGTGGTCAGCAGCTACAGATAGACGAGAAAACTAAATGCTGCTATGCTTGAGCCAACAGTCACCATCTATCTCTGACCACACAATTAAATTCCCTCAGCTATAAATAACTGTGGCTACTTCTAAAATACTTGCAAAAGTGGTCTTTGCTTAAATCTTGTCCCTAACTAGGAGATCTTTGAGTCTATGCAGGAACTAAGAAATTTGCCCAGAGTTTAAGGTTCACTCCCTTGCAGAAATAGTCATTCTATGGAGTTTTCTCTCACTGAGGGACTACAAAGAGGCTTGGAGTGCTTCATTTCAGCCTTGAGAAAAAGGAGGTTCTGGGGGAATCCTGTACATCTACATAGTAGGGGAGAATAAATTACAGAATCATGGAATCACAGGATGGTTTGGGTTGGGAGTGACCTCAAAGATCATCTAGTTCCAAATCAGACAGAGCTGGATTCTTCTCAGAGGTATCTGGCGGCATTGTATGGAAGGAGGCAATGGACATAAACTGAAACACAGAAAATTCTGCTTAAATGTTAGAAACCCCCTTTTTAGTATCAGGATGACCAAGCATTGTGACAGGTTGCCTGGAGAGGTTATGGAGTCTCCATCCTAGGAGATATTTAAACCCCAGCTGGACATGGTCCTGGGAAACTCCTTCTAGCTGATCCCTTGCTCTGAGAGGAAAGTCATCCTAGATGATCTCCAGAAGTCCCTTTCTACCTCAAACTCTAATTTTGTGCTTTTCTTCCGGTGTAACAAATGGAATCCAAGCCCATAATGCTGTCCTTGAGCTATTGTGCTGAAGGACTGTCACACCTGGAGGAGTTCAGCTTCACAGGAGATACTCTTTTGGCCAAGCAGAGTGTGTAAATAAGTTAATTAGATCAGTGCTCAAGGACTGTACCTAAAACACTGTTCCAGTCCCATCACCCAGCAGTACTTAAATACTTTTTACCCAATGAAACAGATTTGATGGAAGCGGCAGTCCAGGTGTCTCTGTGGTGTATTCACTAAGGCACCTCGTTAAAGCTGGTTACGTCCCCTCTTCTGAATTCGAGAGAGAGATCTGGACCTAGGAACACAACATCCTAAATGTATGTTGTAGAAAACAGAACAATATCCATGTCACCGCTGATTTTTAATAGAAGCCCTTGAGTTTCACTGAAAAATATTTAAAAAGAAATGGAAACTTTTTAAAACTAGATATTTAGAGAAAAAAAAAAAGAAAAAAGTAAGTTCAGCCTTAGATTGACTTGATACAAGTATTTTTCATTTTTTCCTCTCTTATTAGATTAGATGGCAAAGCTGAAAAATCAGATTTAAAAGATATGTTTTGCTGAGTCCTAAACTTATGCCTTGTCTATTGTGGTGTAGTATGGACAAATTTGGTGTGACTGCTGCTGCTACTCATATTCTTCCTCTTTTGACTGACGGTTCTGGGGACAGTTTTCAGCAGTGTTAGATCTACTTTTGTTAAAAACCAAACAACCCAAAGTAATAGAGTGCAACTCATCTTCTTACTCATCTTTTCAGGCTTCTGATGCACCCACAAGTTCTAAACAAAATTTCACTCTCAATAACTGAAAATCACCCTTCTAAACATTATGCAAAATAATAGTAATGATAACACAACACTGATGATGATAATGATAACAATAAGAGGAGGAAGAAGAAGAAACTCGAAGTTTTATACCTACAATTTGGTATTTAGAGAAAAAGGATGTTTTCTGTTAGGCCACCGCTTGTTAAAAAAAAAAATGGAAAGAGAAGTCTAAATAACCACCCTGAAGAGCTCTTAAAGATTTTAACTGGAGCTAAAGAAAACCCTTCTCTGCACTGGACACAGAAGTCGTCTTACAGTTAAGACATTTTGAAGTGAATTGGGCAAAGAGAGTGTAGTGAGCATTTAAAATCATAATACTCATAAAATTCAGAGCTTGGACTTGGCGATATCGGAGATAGTTTTCAACCTTAATGTTTCTATGTTTCTACCCTGTCATCTGTCCAGGAATACGAGGGATTCAAAGAGGAGTGAAGAGGCAGAATTACATTCAGCAACGGGAAAGAACAGCAGGAGATTCGTGTGGGAGCACTTTGGCACCAAAGCAACGGCCACTGTAGGCAGAAAGAGCAGATAACTGTTAGATTTTGCAGGAGGTTCCTTGACAGCCGAGGTCACCCAACTGCCCAGGTAAAAGGAAGCATCTGAGAGCGTTTGGGATTTGCCAGCACCAGGAGAAGGAACGTGCAGTTTAAAAATACTGCCCCTCAATGGGAGAAAATGTGTTTCTATTAAGGGACCAGAATTGTGCTACGCCTGTTGGAATTTTTGCTTGTGCACAGGAATTTAGCTCCAGGTTCATGTCTGTCACTAAAATTGACAACTGCCTATGGCTCTCTACAATTGAAACGTAGATCTTAAATTTCACATCATTATCCAAATAAAATATATCTGCCAAGGGGGACTGGTATTACACAGTTAGAGAACTGTGATACCAGTTGTCTGATTAACATATTGAGAGGAATATAAGAATTTCTCACCTATTTTCCAGAGGGAGACTAACTGGGGAGCTTGTGGTAAAGAGACTAATTGAACATCCTCCCTCTGCTAAGTACAGAGATGCCCAGAAATATGTCTTCTCTATGCAAGCAGATTTTCCCTCTGCATATTCCATTTGCTTTTTAGGACAGTAAAGAGCAAAATCATTAAATCTTCTTTCTTTTTCTTTTTTTTTTTTTGCACCTCTTTTACTAAAAAAGAGTTATCCAAATTTTCATGTTGAAAAGTCTATCAATTTTCACAGAAAGATTTCTTATAACTGCATTAAATTGCAAAGAGATTTTGTCTTACACAGAGAAGTTGTTTTTGGAAAGAACAAGTTCTTTTTTGATAGGTATCAATGAAGTGGAGATCAGAGAAAACCTGGCCAAGCTTCATTCAGACCCTGAAATATTAATAACTGAGACAGCTCTGAATTTACACATTACAAGTAAAGTCCAGTTCAGAACTGGATCCACACTTCCTGTGTGACTGAGGTCAGGATTTTGGATCAGTCCATCAAAGCATCTGGTCATGGAGGATGCTCTGAACCAAACCTGCCTCTGAAGTTCTTTCAGGGCTTGTGTCTGAAGTGCTCGTGACATATCAGAGAGATCCGCTTTCATCTCTTCTGTTTTGCCAGGATTTAAGAAACACAGAGCTGGGTCTGAGGACCCAGACACGGAGCAGAGTGTTGCTGTAAGTCAGCTGAGTCACAGTAGGAGTTTCTGTGTACATTCCTAGCCCGTGGCATATGTGAGCTAATGAGAATCATGTTACCTTCTAGTGAAATAAGTTTAAGCTGGCACAAATTACCTGCGCAATTGCCACAGATGAAAAACATGCCCACAGACTGTTGACACCAATAAGTTGGTGCATCATCTCCTGTATCTCACCCTGAAGCCAAATGGACCCATTCCAGGTTTATTCTACCTTGGACAGTGAATAGAATTTGACCCATACCCAGGCCTGGGCAGGTACAGCTCTTCTACTTGCAGCCTGCTAAGAAGTAGAGGCTGCCACAAAAAGACTGCAGCCAGGAGGTCAAAAGAAGGGATTATTTCCCACTCTCTGGCTCTCATGAATAGTCTGAATATTCTGCTTCCAGACATCTGAATAATCTGCCCATTTCTGTGCTTCTTTGTGGAAGAGAAAGATTGAAACCTGGAGAAAATCCAAGGACAGCTAACACAGTTACAGAGCTGCAACATGCAAAGATGTGTGGAAAGATGTGGAGGGAACTGCACTTAGCTTGAGAGTAGAAAGTTGAATAGGATTCTAATTGGTTTGCTTTCAACTACCTAAGGTGGAGTTTTTGAGAAATTAAGTCTTATTTTATTTTCCTTGGAGGTGTTAGGATCCTCCTTCTTGTCCTTTTGTTTTCTAATAGTCCTCAGGAACCTTCCACAAGGGCTGCCACCTTTCAAAGACAAATCAAAATATCCTTGAAATTGCCTTGTCCAGATGCTTCTGCACTCACGGGCACATCCCATCAGATGCTATGGACATGTGTATGTTCAATTTGTTTAAATGTTCCTTAACCTGATCCTCCTCCACTGAAGGTGCGTCTTCCCTGCTTTGGAATTTCCCTCTTATCTTAGGGCCCTGAAATTCATGGAGGGCACCTGACTAATAAGTACAGATGAAAAAAACATCAAATGCTCCATCTTTTTCTATGTCCTTTGTCACCAGGTTCCCAACCCCATTCAACAGCACCCTGACCTTCACCCTGGTCTTCCTTTTTCTACATTGTAGAAGTTTTTCTTGTTGCACTTCCCATCACCTGTGAAATTCAGCTCCAGGGTTTGTTTCCTTTTTAATGTCCTTATCCCTGCACTTGGACATTGTCACTTGTCCTAGGTCACCCCACCCTGCTTCACCCATCTCTTGCACTCTTTCTTTTGAGGTTTTCTGAGCCTTTAGATTTGAGTTTTGTTGGGAGCTCCTTGTTTATCTGTGCAGACCTCCTGTCGCCTTTAGAATAGAATATTTTCAGTTGGAGGGGACCTGTAGTGATAATCTAGTCCACCTGCCTGACCACACCAGGGGTGACCAAAAGTTAAAGCATAATAAAGGCACTGTCCAAATGCCTCTTAAACACTGACAGGCATGCGGCATCAGCAACCTCTCCAGGAAGCCTCTTGCAGTGTTGAGCCACCCTCTAAATAAAGAAACGTCCAGTCTAAGACTACCCTGGTGCAGCTTTGAACCATCTCCAGGTGTCCTATCACTGCAGAGAAGGGAGAAAAGCTCAAACAAAAGGAAAAGCTTGATGATAAATTCTGATACTGTGCTGTGCCAGGCAGACTCAGAAATCCCTGGACAAGAAACACAGGAATGAAGTGGACAATCAAGGACTAATCTTGCTTTCGTGCACTGTTAAGACTAATATCAGTCCACCGTGGCTCATTTACACTGCCTGGTTCTTAAAGGGATGTTATAAATTGGATTTGGTTCAGAGAAAAGATTTACAGTGGGATAATTAAGGGTCTCATTTTGTCTAATGGTCTGCAAAGAAGATTGAGAGAAGGTTTTCCTTTAGAATCTGTGTTTCTTAAATAAAATATAAGGTATTAAGTAAACCTTTTATGTAACTGAGATTTTTGATAGTAGATGCCAAAGTTAGTCGAGGAAAAAAACAAAAAGCAAACACCAATGCTTGTCATGGCCAAGACACGATACAAACATCAAAAAGGTGGCATGAAAAAGGTTTCCATTTTTGGTATTTTCATATAAAGAAAGAGTGGCTTACCAAGGGTTGTGTTTTAGCCAGAAATGGATAATTGGCTCAAAACAGATGTTAATAGGTAAAACTTTATCACCTGTTTTACACAGAAAATTAGATTCAACAATCAAATGTGCTTTTTTTTACTTTTCTGGCTATAAAAATATGTGATTGCTTCCAGAGTCAGAGCATTGCTTATTGAGGGGGTTTCATGTAGTTTGCACAGGAAAAAGATTAGAAAATGAGTAGCCACAGGAAAATCTGCCATTAGAGAATCTTCAGTAAAGAGCTACTCCTGTCCTGCAGGAGGCTGTAGTTTCTCTGGGAAAAGGAATTTCTTTTAATATATACCAAAGCAGAACCCATCACCAGGCTTTCTGAGACCTTGCTAAGGTTTAAAATAAACACAGTTCTTAATTTCCAATGGTTTCAGAAGCCCTAGACAGGCTCTTGTGCTCTAACTTGGTTATCTTTCATGGAGAGACTGGACTCCAGACACACCTTCCACACTCACCAGATGATGTGAACATTGTGCAGGGTTGTGGGGGAAAAAAAATGAGTTTGATAGTATGTCGTATTCTGAACACTAATCTCAGAAAAGGCTCCTTTGTGGTTTCTATTGTGGTCATTTGGGTCTCGTTTTTTTAGCCCTTATTAGAATAAAAAAAAAGAAGTAATGAGAAAAGAAAAAAGAAAGGTGAAGAGGGAAAAAGTTCTGTTATGCTGAGCCCCTTTTCATGATAATTTAGTCTCAGAAAGAGTCGCTTCCAGTCACAGGCACAGCAAATACTGAGTCACTACGAGATCTTGATTCACTGCCATTTATCATCTGCACCAGAAGGAGACAACTGTGGCTGGACACTCACAGTGTCAAAATGCTAAACAAATTATTCTGATCTTTTTAATCTCTTCAACAGCTTTTTTTGGTCTTTCAGCAGTTCATTCTATAGGGAAGAATCAGGAATTTTCCCATCTGTTGTGAAAGCCAAATGATTTGAACCTGCAAAAATAATTTCAGGCTTGGTGGAGAGGCAGATACTGTGATGAGCTGTTAATGTGCCAGTATTTGACACCTCCTCCTGGTCTGAGGGCACTTCATAGCAGATTTTTTTTGTTTGTTTTATTTTTTTTTAACTATGGGATGGAATCACTGAATGTGAGTTTGCAAATGACAATAAAATTATATAGGTTTATACATCAGAGATTCATAGTGTAACAAACACTTGTAGCAGTTGGGGGTTGGAACTACATGGTCTTTAAGGTCTCTTCCAACTCAAACTATTCTGTGATTCTATAAATACAAATATCCATATCATATAAAGAAATAAAATACATCCTCCAAAATGTGAATTCTGTGCCACAGAATGCCCAGGGCAACAGCAGGCCAAGACCAAAAAGTAAAGCTGAGCTTAATCTCATCTGTTTTTAGTTATCTCTAATGCAAGGTCTGAGTTCTGCATGCATGAGTGGAACACCAGAGATTCTCGCTGCACATAAAGGATTATGCAACTCTACCTCATGTGAAAATAAATAACTAAAATATATTTTGTTGGTTTGTGGGTTTTTTCCATTATCTTGCAACCTCATGCGATAGAATCTTCTTGAGTATGTGCAGGGATGCAGCACAGCAGGAGGTGAAGACTGAAATATGTGTTTCCTGATGCATGGAGGAGCATCACAATATTCTGATCTGTGGATAAAATGGAAACTCAGAAACACCAGAATCAATGGTTTTTAGTGTATAAAAAAAGAATCCCCTGGATCCTGCTATTATGGCATGTCCCAGGAAAATAGGCAGCACCTCACTGTCCTTTCTGGCATCCCATTAGAAGTTACTGGAGGATTATATGGCATTATGGCATGTACAGTTGAAAATTATTCCATACTTTAAAGTCCCACCATTTTTAGCTTCAGGGATTATTTGTCTGAGAGTTTTTAGACCTGGTCAGGGAAAGATCAGGGTGGAGAAAAACTCCTTAGGAATGACATGACCATTATGCCACTCAGAGCAAATATCCTACAAATGATTCACAGGGAGAATTCTGTTTGGCAAACGTTGAATTTTTATTTCCATATTTTTATTTTATTTTATTTTATTGAGTAACCAGGAGCAGTGTGTGAGTGATGCTTTGCCCTGTTTCTCTTCTGTAATCCAGTCTTTTGGAAGTTGGCTCGTATTGAAATGCCAGAGGAAAAGCATCCTACAACTCAGGATACTGCACCATATCACCTCTTACTTTAAAAAGAAAATTCATTTGCTGTTAGGAGCCAAACTTCTTATCCCAGCTAGAGGACAATTTCTCTTAGAAGTTTTTCCTCTAAGCCAGGTCCTCAGCTGGTATAAATCTGAGAAGTCTTTAAATTATTAGAGTTACACAGATTTACATGATCCAAGTGCTTGATTTCAGCTAACTGCTCCTGTCAGAAGGCAATTTTTGGTATAAGGTTATAAATCTTTGACCCACACTGAGGCAAGTAGAGAAAAATCAAAACTGATCATTTTTCTTTTTTCTTTCTTTCATTTTTTTTAAATTTAATGTAGCAGGAAGGAAAAAAATAAAAAGGATAAATGGGACCTGCAATTAAATATATATAGTCCACCAGGAGGTTTACAAAAAGAAATGAGTGAGATGGATAGAAAGAGAAACAGAGCATATATTGAAACCCTGTGCCCTATTTGCTGAATGCAGCCTTTGTGAAGCCTGACAGATCAGAAGGAAACTGGAAGCTGCAGTGCTCTGTTTATCCAAAAATAAAATATTGCATAGGTCAAGCAAGCACAATGCAATTCTCCCTCCCTTTCACTGGATCTCAGCCTTGACCTGAAAAGCCAACTCTCTAATGTGCTGAAAGCCTTTCAGGTTCCCATTCCAGGCAGGGGCTGACAGCTTTCCTCAGCTATGCCAGGGAGAAGATAGATTTACAAAAATTAATCAAGATCCAATTTAGCAAGAGCTTGAAAACACATGTAACTCCTTTTACCCTCAAAACTAGGCACTCACTTATACAAGTTAATATATTAGTGTGAATCAAAAAAACCCACTACCCCAAACGGAGGGAAATCCTGTGGGAGAAACTTTCCGGTTACATTATGCAGAAATGTACCCAAAATTAATTTGAATCAGTTTTATCCTCTCTTGTCCTTTTTATTCTTCCATAAAAATTGGTAAAAATACTCCTTCAGCAGTGGGGGAAAAAAATTAAACTGAAGTTTAAAGCTTCTGACAAGCAGCACAGTCCTCACTTTTATCAAGACAGATGTACACACACATACATATTTAGTGAAAGGGAGCAAATGCTGGAGCCAAACTGGGCCATTATAAACTCATAACAAATTTCCAAGTAATTTATAACCTTCTGATGGCAAAAAAAAAATCATGTCTCAGGAAACCTTGCTGGGACCATCTCACTCATTTCTCTTAGACATGTTATCTTGCCAGAACATACGGTTATTCATTCATCCTTGTCTGATCAAACTCAGTTTCAATCTGACCTTTGGAATAACAGGCTAATATCCCTTTCATTCTGGACTGTAAAATCCCTGATCCCTCAGCAAACTGGCAAGCAGGGAGGATACTACCAACAGGTGAATCTCAGAAGTTTCACAACTTCCTCTGGGTAAATCTTCAAAAAAATATGATTCATCTAAAAATCAGGGGCAAACCCACCAATGAGTTTAACAGTGCCAACAAAACTATCAGTGTAGGGTCTGAATGTGGAAAAGGGACATGGCTGACATTATCCCAACTACCCTTGTGGTTCTCTTGGACTTGAAAACTGGTCCATGGTGTTTCCAATGAGCTATGGCCCAAAGAAAAGGAAGCTCAGGGAGGACCTTTATCACTCTCTGCAGTTCCCTGAAAGGAGGTTGTAGCCAGGTGGGACTCAGACTTCTCCCAGGTTACAAGTGACAGAGCAAGAGGAAGTGGCCTCAAGCTCCACGGGAGGTTTAGATCAGATATTTGAAAAAAATTCTGCATCAAGAGGTTTGTCAAGCCTTGGAAGGGGCTGCCCAGGGAAGTGGTGTAGTCACTATCCCTGTAGGGATGTAAAAGATGTGTACATGTGGCACTTGGGGACACGATTTAATGGTGGGCTTGGCAGTGCTGGGTTAACACTTGGACCAGATTTTAAACATATTTCCAACCTAAACAATTCTATGAGTCTATAATTCCGTGAAAGGCCCTGAGGTCCTTACTAGTTTGTTGTACTTGTTATTTTGCTGTTCTGATTTGGACATGAAATGAGTATGAAAAACATAAAGGACATGAAAATAACAAAGACAAATTAGTTGCATTTGTCTTACATTGTACTTTATTTAAGAATAAAGGCGAAAAAGGGAGGGCTGTTGGAAGGGCTTCCTACAATTTGCTTGGCTTTCTTTAATAAGTTATTTTTCCACTAGGCAAATCTTGAATATCCTCACACAGACTAAAAAAAACCCCAAAACCTGAATCTAAAATTTAAACTAAGGCAAAAAAAACCCCTAATAATGTAATGTGGGTGCAGTATCCAGTGACTGCTATGGCTCTGGGACATGTTTGCACCTTCTTAATCTGTTGATGTTTTACAACAGGCTATTGAAATGTAGAATCACACAGTTTGGGTTAAAAGAGACCTGAAATCCCATCTAGTTCCAAGCTCCTGCCATGAGCAGGGGCACCTTCCACTAGACTCCAAAACTGGAGTAAAGCCGGAGAGAAGCTGAGACAAAGCACAACAACCGGGACAGTGTGTGCTGTGCCTGATTTCCCCACATCAGGGTCCTGGAGCACGATTTAGGACAGTCTGCACCCATTTGTGATGGTCCTACACCCTTCCCTCCTCTCCATTTCTTACCTGTCATTTACTCTCCAGCAGGAGACGCAGTGACAGCAGCACTGGTGAATAAGAGACGACCTGCAGAAGAAGCTACAAGCCTTCGAGGAAACTGAGAAACATCAGTCACAAAATCCAATGCTACTTTTTTTTTCCTGGAAAAATGTTTATGTTGCTTTGACTTTTCCCGTCATTCTATTAAAGTCAAGGCAATCTCTTGACAAAAGAAAAAGAAGGCAAAGAAAAGAGGGAAATAGTATTGAGAGCAAATCATTGCCAGGCATAACTCCTTACGCTGTCACTGAATCCATGTCTCTATCCATGTTATTTATATCTCAGAATTTCCAAAGTCTGTGTTGAGCAGTGAACACCCCAAACACACACCAGCGTTCAAGCACCTTCCTAAGGTCCAGTTGGACTCGATGATCTTAGAGGTCTTTTTCAACTCTAACAATTTTATGATTCTGTCAACACATTTCTGTAATCATTGCAGGAAGAAAAACAAAGACAAAATGAGGGAAACCCGAAGAACATAAACTTTCGGTTTATTTTCTCTCTGGAGTGTCCCAGCTGCAAATTTTCTGTTTCTTTGGACAGGAGCCGCCTGATGCCCTGCACTGTTGGCTTTTAAAAACCATTAAGAAATCCAGTGGCCAAACCACTCATTTAAATGCTAAATTAATTACCATAAAATATCAAGTTAACATCTCTGTGGGTGCCTGATCTTCCACAGATAAGATTTTCCCTCCTCGAGCTTGTGAATATGAAACTTGCACCCTGCAGCCGTGAAGAGCAGCCCCGAGGCAGCTCTGCAATGGGGCAAAAGCACCATCCTTTGTTCCACAGACATTTAAAATGAGAATAATGAATCTTCTGGTTTATATTTTTGTGTTAAGGTAAGAGATTACAAAGCAAAAAGGCTGAGCAAGTAAAACTCCGTGAGTGAATAAAATTAATATTTTCTATTAAAAAATAATAAATAAATAAATAGATAAAAAGGTTAAAACTTTGAATGAGGAATTCTAAGATCTCTCTAACATGTTTAATCACCCCAGAAATCAAAACGCTGGGATGTGCACCCATGCACAAAGGCTGGAAACTCTTTGGATCTGGTCCTGCTCCTAATGACGGGAGTCTCTCTCCTCTGACCGGCGCGGGATGGGGCCCTTTCATTATCTTCCAACCAGCCGATAATTAGCAACTTTCGCAACAATCCTGTCAGATGAGCAGCCTGAGGAAGGGAAAAGGAATCTATTATGCGGCCAGAGCCTTCTGTCTGCCCGATCTTTTAAGCAGATTGAAGTGGGGCGGCCGTCGCGCACAAGCGCCCCAGGTAAAGCCGGCGCGGGGCTCCTGGGGGGTTATCAACCCGGCCAGGGCTTTCAGGCACAGCAAAGCCTTCCGCCGGGAAAGGTCCTCCCAAGTGCTGGCACCGCATCTCCAGGATTATCCCCCCCCCTCCAACCCTCCCCCCCGGCACCAACATATCATCTGGCTCTAAACTTCAGCGCCTCTGGCAAAGTGTATACTCGAAATGGCGCTCCCTTCCCCCGCCCGCTCCTCCCCATCCCTCCTTATCCTTTAGTCCCGTCTTTCCCCCCTGTTCTCCAGCAGCCACGGGCTGTGGCCGGCACCGCTGCCAAGCACCGGGCTGGATTAGCTGCGAGCCAATAGCTGGGGGTCAGGATTAAGAGGCCAGCATGCACTTTAATACAAGCTGCCTATAATTAATGGCATTATTAATAGCTTGACTGAAAAATTCATTAAAAAATCCATTAAAAATAAATACCCTTTTACAAAAGGCATTGCCTTGGGTAAGAAAAACAGAAAAAAAGATAAAGGAAAATTGATTGGTGGTTTTCAGTTCGCAGGAAGACAGACCATAGTTCAAGCTGATTAAAATTGAACATTTTAGATTAAGCACCCTTGCCAAAATATTCTCTGTAGTTACCCAATATGAAAATATTATGAGATGTCACATTTTACATTTTTTATACGTGAAGGTTTCAACATGAGGCACATCCACCACGTGCACGTGCACTCAGATGTGCCCACGCACATGTGCCCAGGCTCAGACTTATACGTAACTTCTTTCCCAAGATATTTTTTTCTCCCTCAGGAGCATCAGGACTCCTTCTGCATCAGAGGTGAACTGTAAGAGATAAACTCTGAAACTCTGTTGCAGAGAGTGTTTTCAAATGCTGCAGAGCTCCCTGCTAGCACGTGTCTTCACCTCTCACTTTCCAGACCTAATTGTGGCATCCAAAAAGGAAAAAGAAAAGAAAAATCAAACATCAAATGTGTGTCCTTTTATTTCAGGTGTGTGTTTCTCTTCAGATTTCACTTCCCAGTGCTCATCAGCTTTCTGAGTATGCAGACCAGGGAATTAAAAAAACAGCTAAAACTGATTTTCATATATACTAAGGCCTCCAGATGCCAGCAAGAGTGAGCAAAAGGATCATTTATCCTTTTTTCTCACTTTTACACCGCCTGAGTGTTGTTGAGTAGACTCACACCTGGGACTTTGAACTTTGCTTCCAAACCCTCCTTCTCCAAAATGAATCCTATGAATTTATGGGCAAGGTGACAAAATAACAGTAATCCTGCATTACTTTTCTTACCTTTAGCATTGAAACTGGAAATCTTGTCAAAGCAGACTCTGATTTATGACTCACAGGAGAAGGCCATGCTTGGACACTGACATGGGCCATTTCTAAACCACGAGCTTATAACTCCCCATGTTATTTCAGAGAGTCATACAACGGTTTGGGTTGGAAGGGACCTTAAAGATCTCATTCCAACCCCCCTGCCATGAAAGGGTTGCTCAAAGACCAGGTTGCTGAAAGCATCATCCAACCTGGCCTTGAACGCTTCCAGGGATGGGGAATTTACTGTGTTTAAAAAAGCAGGATAATACATGAAGGATTATACCGGACTTAGTGTCTAAACAGTGATTGACAGCCACCAAAAGCAGATGCTGGAGTAAAAAAGAAGCTCTGACAGAACAATCCCCTAATCCCCAAGACCCACAGCTTTGTTTGAAGTAGCCAAATCATCACGAGATAGAGCAGGATCCCCTTTCCCTCTCCCTAAAGAGGAGCCGCTTAAGGATGTAAAACCCACTTATGGCTCCTTCTGCCAGCTTTGCTGCTGCTCCCAGCATCCCTGCTCCTCAGCTGGCACCACCTCTGCCAGCCCATAACACAAAAAGTTCACTTTCCATCACTGTTACGCTGAAGACACAGAGGGTGACTCATGACTTAGTGTCTCGCTTGCTGTTACCATCCATTGGACATCCAGGGCGGAGTATCACTGAACTCTCTCACACTCCATCCCAGGAAAGCAGAAATATTACTCCTTGGCTCCGCATTCCTTCTTGGCTCCTCGTGTTGCCAGCTGTTACGTTTAATGGCCATCAAACTGTTTGTGCCTCGGAATTAAAAGCCTCCTGGAGGCGATGTTAGATCCCGCCTTTCCTCTGGAGAAACACAGCGATTCCATGCTCCCATCGCCCCTGCGCTGTCTAATGAGGACGGTAAAGTTGTTTTCGAGGCCGCAGCGGTGGGGTTTTTTTTTGCCCTTAACTACGTGTAACAAGCAGTAAAAATTTCACTCCAGGACTAAACTTTCCCAGAAGATATTGTAACAGATAAACGCTGCAAGATGCCATAACCGGGCTGGGGTTTGTTGTTGAGTCACTCCGGCTCTTTGATCAGTGCTGTTATTTTACGCTGTTAGGGAACAGCAAAAAACCTGCCTCCCCCCAATTATATTTTTAAAATTAGGTGTTAAAATGTTATCTGGAACCTCTCAGAACTGAGTGCTCAGGACCTGTGGACACAGAGCTCACCCCAAGCAAA
The DNA here is from genome assembly GCA_035584735.1 of Pseudotriccus pelzelni. Classification (NCBI taxonomy): domain Eukaryota; kingdom Metazoa; phylum Chordata; class Aves; order Passeriformes; family Tyrannidae; genus Pseudotriccus; species Pseudotriccus pelzelni. Next base: position 111,377,742 of record JAWMRA010000113.1, read on the forward strand.
AAAAAGTCACAAATTGGAATACATCCTCTGTTTTCAGATATGCATAATCTGCAGACATGTAATCACAAGACTATTTCAATTAAAAAAAATATGAGGAAACTTACTGAATCTTAAATTTTGATAGGAATGAATCTATTTATTTGAAAAACTTTTTTTTTTTCAAAATCAAAAAGTGCTTATCAACTTTAAAATTACTGACATGAAACTTTTGATGTTCAATTTTCAATTTTCACCTCATAACCTCCGGTGAACTAAATCAGATTCTCTACTATGATTTTTCATCTAAACACTGGAAATTAATCTGTAACTTAGAATTTTCATCCTTGTTTTTAAGTACAGAATGTTTTGAACACCTACCCATGATCTTCTGCTATCATATTTGGGTGCCTTTAATATGTTGGTCTCAGCTCATTCAGAATGTGAATTTAACCCATGGACAAAATTTTCCTCTGCCACAGATCAGCACAAATCCTGCTCATTCCCAGTAGAAGGTGATCAGGCTGATTTTGGTTAGATAATACAATCTAAGCAAATTATTTCTGTTCTCGGTGAGGTACAACCACCTCTAGTGGTAGAAATCAGCCACCTGCTAAAAGGACTTTGTAATTTAAGGGAAAAAAGGGGATATGGCACTTGGCAAAAGGATATTAGGAATAACTTCTTCTCTGTGAGGGTGGGGAGGCCCTGGCGCAGGTTGCTTAGAGAAGCTGTGGCTGCCCCATCCCTGGAAGTGTTCAAGGCCAGTTTGGACAGGGTTTGGAGCAACCTGGAACAGTGGAAGGTGTCCCTGCCCAAGGCAGGAGGGTTAAAATGGGATGAGCTTTAAGGTTCCCTTCCAACTTAAACTATTCCATGGTTCTATGACAGCACTAATTTAAAGCTCTCTCTGTATACTGGCATCAGTTAAAATTTGACAGTTGTTCTTCTGTCATAAAAAGGGGTACTGGCCAGTTTCTAAACCAGGAGTTGCAGAGGTGATCTCCTCCCTAAAAACTACGCTTCAAAAATCACAAGCTCCTGGTTCATGGAGCAGAGTGTTTCCACTGAGACATTCCTGTACTGATCTATTCTCCTCTGCCATCCCAGGCCCTCTGTGCTGCTCCCAGGTTCCAGGCACATTTGGAACTAGCTCTGGTACCTCTGCATGATGTTGCAGGTCTTCTGGATTTCCCCCAAAATTCTTTCGTTCATCCTGGCGACCTTATTTTATCAGACATTAGGAGTGAGATCCATTTGATGGAATGTAGATCATTTCAGTTTATGTTTCTGTACCAAGATCAGCCACAGTAACTCCTTTCCACAGTCAAAATGGGAAAACATATTCCAGGATTGTCAATTTTCTCATCCTGAAATAGACAGCTAAAATTTAAACTACCTTTTGAAGGTGGCTATTCTTAGCCATTAAGTATAGTAAGATTTTAGAGTAATTACCTCTGATCAGCCATGTGTAATGTCACATCTCAAAGTTAAATGAAATAGTTGAACCCCACCTAAAAACAAACAAACAATAAAATAATCTGTATTGTGAAAATTATTCTGCAGTGTTATGTAATGGTACATTTCATGGAGAAAAAATATATATTACATATATTATACCTTTAGTGAGATATTTTTATAAACTCTGACAAATTATTGACAGAAATTAAATCTTGTTGGAAAGTTGGCACTGTATTTGCACTGAGTTTTGGGTTGTGTGACTGATATTAGGAGGGTAACACAGGTGCTTAAATAGAGGCCGCAAATTCTGGTAGTGGTCCAGTAAAGCATCTGTGACAACTGCACAGGAACAGAAGATGTGATGAGAATATAAAAAACAGGTGGAACACCCTGGCACAAAGGTGTCGAAGCATCTAAATATCCTAATTCAGTTAGAAGCTATTTTTTTTAAAAAATGACTTTAACTCGGAAAGAAGTGAGATTCAGACAACAAAAACAAGTGGGCAGAATTCCAGGTTTGGGCAACTATCATATCCAACATACCCCAGGCTGTGGGTGTCTAAGGAGCGATCACCTCACAGAAGGTACCACTGAAATTAGCCTTTTTGGCAAAGGGATACAAGATATAAGCAACCTAAGGTGAAGCATTTGCTTCATTGCTGTTGTAACCCGAGGGCACAGTGCAATAAAGAGTATGTAGCTGTGAAAAGTGTTGGGTACCAGAAGAGATTGCTGCTGATTGTGAGGAGAGCAAATAAAACCCGAGTTTCAAGAAAGGATTTGAAAAGTTTTCAGGAGAGGTTACCTCATGGCTAATCTCCACTGCAACAGTCTGATTATGACAGCCAGGAAACCTTTCTCATGTCTGTGTCCACAGTATGAGGTTTTGAAACAATGTCTTGGGATAAAAGGGAGAAACTTCATGGTTTCCCTTTTTTTTCCCCCAAAGAAATTATTTGATAAGAATCTGTGAGCTCATACCAAGGGAAATGGGCCGTGTTTCATCTGCAACAAAGAAGAAAAGCAAACTAAAAATTATACCTGTGGAGATTGTTACCTACAAAGACTGCACAAGATGGGACTTAGCAAAATGAAGCCAATGGGTGGAGCACCTGCTAGACTGAATTTTGGCTAAAGTTCTTTTCTTTGCGTTTCTTTATCAGCCTGTTTCTGGCTAAGCCCCTTTCCAAGCAAACTGGTGTCCATTTCTCTCACTGATGCTCCAGAGAGGAAGCACAACTAGCAGAAAGAAGCTGGAGAAAAGGGATCTGTTACAAGTCAGGTCCTTTCCAGGGGAGAGAGTCAAGCTGTGGGGCTCAGCTGCTTTTTACAGGCCTACAGTAACCCTTGACTGTTTCACAAAATAGATTTATGCCATGCTGCTACAGAGAACACAACCTGGAAAAAGGATGTTCTTTCGTCCTTTATACAGCAGAAATCACTGAAAGAAATTCTGCAGCCTCTATAATGGACAGGCTGGTAAAGGACCTGGGTTGTGTCTTGTCTCTTCTGACTCTAAACTTTCATAAAATCTACTATTGTTGTTCTCTCTGATCAAGGTCTACTGCACATGAACTAAGTAGGGGATTTCTAGATTGAATATTAGGAAAAATTCCTTCACCTGAAGGGTGGTCAGGCATTGCAACAGACTGTCCAGGGAAGCAGTGGAAGCACCGGCCCTGGAAGTGGTCAAAAATGTGTAGGTGTGTTTAGGGACATGGGTCACTGATGGACCTGCTGGTGCCGGGTTAATGGCTGGACCTGGTGATCTTAGAGGTCTGTTCCAACCATTCTGTGATTCTATAAAATCACCCTAATCAACAAAGCCTCAGAGTAGATCTCAGTCTGGCTGTTTTTCAGGTGATTTTTCTCAAGACTCAGTATTATCCCCCAGATAAATTCTTTCATTGTTTTAAAGAAGAAAAAGAAACATATCGACTGATCTTAACACTAAATTTGACTCTGACAGGAACATTTCATTCCAGTCACCTCTTCTGGTTAGTTTATATTTGAATACTAAGAATGCTTTTTTCTCTTTTTTTTCTTTCCTTTTTTTTTTTAATTCTAGAAATCAAATTGCCCTTCCAGAGCTACTTTTTTTGTTGCTTTGAAAATGTCAAAATAAAATATATCTTCACTGATATAATTACTTATATGTCTATTAATAAATTGCATCACTCAACACCAAAATGAGCATTTTCAGGCTCCTGTTTGCAACAGAAAGTCCTGGTTAGCCTGTGCTATCCCTGCTCACTGGAAGCTAAATGATGAGTTCAAAGTCTTAAGCAACTTTCCAGATATGTACCAGTTTATAAAGATCTTTTCATCCCTTGTTCTCCACTCCAGGCAACTGTGATATGCACGTCCCTTCCCTCATCAGGAAAAACCATTCTCAAACTGAGGCATTAAATAATTTTTGAACTGGAAGCCAATTTTGTTCCCACTTCCTCCTCCAGTGGAGCACATTTTGTGTCCTGCCCTTACCAGGACACACCTCAGTGTTTGAGGAACATCACACCAAACCCAAGCGCACATCAGCTCCTTCTCCTGGAGGACTCCAAGCCTGGAGACATAATGAGTAGGGTGGGGACTCTCACAACGTTACCCACTGGCTAAATAATCCACTTTCAGTTTGTGCACACAAATTTGATACTTTTCCAGCATCAGATAGAGTCTCAAAAGGATTTCTTTTATCTTTGGCCTTGTTCAAACAAGATGTCTGGGTGGTAATATTTCCGTTCTCTCTCAGCCCACAGAGTCTGAACAATAACACACTTCACACGGGCTCATGGAACTGAGATAACAGTGTCATAACTGAGCCAAAATGCTGGAAATCACAAGATATCAGCAAGAGAAACATCAGTTCATTGAAACTTTTCCTTTGCCAATGCAATGAGTACAACTGGGATTGCACTGCCATAAGTCTCTACAAAACCACGTAGAGATTACAGGCAGGTTTTTCTTTCTGGCAAGTGGTTCTCAACTATTTTTATGATAACCAGTTTTATTTTCTCCAAGCAAGCTACTATTCCCATGTACTGACAACACGGGTGATTGACTAACCTGAACTTTAAAATCCTGGAAGTTTAAAATTCCCTTCAACTGGGAATTATTGAACATTATAGTTCTCCAATTAAACACTATTCAACTCTTCAGCTTCACTTGCTATCCTAGTGCATCCCAAGCAAGTTTTCCTTCAGTTCCTAAATACTCATTGTTCAAGCCTTGACAGTTACTCTCTTCAAATATTTGATACCATTATTATGTTAACCATCTATGAGCAAAGCTATATTTATTCTACCCTTGCACTCATTCCTAATCATACCACCCTTCCCTGCTTTGATCTCCTCCTTCTTCTTGAAATAATTCTTGCATGTTGTCAGCACCTTTTTATTTTTATGATGTCAACAATAAAAACTTATCCCAGGTGAAGTTGCCAGAACTGATCTAGAGGTTCTGCCTTCCTGAACTGGGATATAACTTGATCCCGAGTGCAAAACTTTAGGATTGTATCAAAGTCCCTTACCTTTCTCAGTCTTCCAGCCCAAAACTACACTGGTTTGCAAAACAGAGAACCTTCTGCAAAGGGCAATTGAAGTGAGACAAGGTTGCTCAGAGCTGGGACTAAATCCCTGGATCCCGAGCCCCTCATCACTCCGCTGGTTTTCCTGCCTGTTGGGCTGTTCTCTGTGTAGGTAGTGGCTCTGTGAATTGTGGAAATGTGAAGTTTCTTTTTCCTTTCAGTACTTAAAAGGAGCTTACAAATAAGGTGGAGAGGGACTTCTTACGCTGGCAGATAGTGACAGAAGAACCAGAAATTATTCTAAACTAAAAGAGGAGAGATTTAGATGAGATATTAAGAAGAAATTTTCTACTGTGAGGGTGGGGAGGCCCTGGCACAGGTTGCCCAGAGAAGCTGTGGCTGCTCCATCCTTAGAAGTGTCCAAGGCCAGGTTTGACAGGGCTTGGAGCAACCTGGGATAGTGGAAGGTGCCCCTACCCATGGCATGGGCATGGAAACTAGATGATCTTTAAGGTCCCTTCCAACACAAACCATTCCACGATTCCATGATTCCACAAAAAGAAATGCAAAGACAAAAAATGGTTAAGGCTGCTTAGAGAGGAACGGATTAATTTAATCTAGTGGTGTTGGCAGAAATGCCCTTTGTGTTAAGACTTTAGCTAAAACTAGCAAATGAAAATCATGGCAATGCCTCGTTCTTCTATTACACAATATTGGTCATTAACAGGACACCTTTTCCCTTTGCAGCCTGGCCTTTGGATGTCGAGGATTCCTACATGGTTACGGCACATCCGTGGCATTTCTAATTAGAACAACAGAAATTTAACTAAATGCAAATTATTTCCACAAGTAAGAACATTTTTATTTTTTAGATGAATATTCCTCTCAGCTATCTGCCCAACCACTTTGTAGTCTGCTCTCTTCAGGCCTCCATCAGCAACTGAGAGACATTAGTGTAGCTGCATGTGTGCTACTCTGTATGCAAAAGATATCTATGAGTATTAACTAAATTTGCAAGAGGAATTAGGATCAGTAATAAATGCTTTAGCAAAGAGGCTTTTGGGAATAAAAAATATATCTTCAGGCAAAATTCTCATAAACTAGACATCATCTTTGATTTACAGTTTATAGTATTTTCTTCCCTGCGTCCAATATTCCCAGCTTCAGTGCTCCTGTGCCGCTTGGTGTGATTGACTGTGTAGGGGAGGAGGGCAGCTCTGTAGGCTAAAGTTAAGTCAATGCAATCGTGAACTTAGAAAAATAAAGAACATCTTAAACTTCAGTTTATTCTAACCAGGTCACTGGGGCTGAAATCCATTGGATTCACTCACTGCTAAGGAGCTTCCAGGTCTTAACACACAAATGCTGTGTTAACAATAACAGATTCGGTGGCAGAACCCAGTCACTCAGTTGAAAGAGCAAAATGTGGCCATGTTTACAGCGAGGAGGCGAAAAAGATGAATGTTTCTGTGATGCTCCCTTCCCATTCCACATAAAACCAGCAGTTTGCCTCTGGCTCAGCGGGAGTTTTACCTCAGGAACAATTTTGAGACCTCTCCTGAAGTTGTTGTCTACCTGCACCTCCACAGATTCACGGTGCATGAGGCCAGAAGGGACCATTAAAATTTTCTTGCCTGACCTCCTGCAGAATAAGTTGATTATTATGATCTCCTCTGTCCTTAAACTCTTCAGATCTCATTGTCCCTTGTCTTTTGAAGAATTATCTCCACCAGGAATTTTTTTTTGGTTTATTTTATTTGTGTTTGTTTTTTTTTTTTAAAGTTTTAAACAACCTTATTAATGGAGCTTCCACCAGTGACAGGTTGTTTAAAAGTCACTTTAAAACTATTTTCCCCCCTCTGATAGTCAACCTCTATGATTCTTTAATTAATTTAATTCCATTGCTTGTGGCCATGTCCACACCCTAAATAATTCTTCACCCTCTTTGGCATTTAAGCCCTTCGAATGACTGTAGGCAATTTTTCGGTTTCGTTTTAGTAATTTCTTAGCTAAGTTACATCTATCCTTATAAGACAGTCCTCCCCAGCCTCTTCAGTAATGTCGTAGCCTTGCTCTTCACTGCTATGCTGGAAGAGCTCCAAGTTCTCTTCCCACATTAACCCATCCAGCCCAAACATAGTGTAGGCAAAATCCCAAATTTGACAAGTCCATTAAAGCCACCACTGCCTTCACTCAGTTTTAGAGCAGGGCTTATAATCTGAGTGGTTCCTTTTGGTGAATGATGCAGGGAAATGGGCAGTTCTGTGTTTGTAATGTTATCTCTGAAAAAACATTTTATTTACTATATCCTGACATAAGCACCTCATGGCTATTTTGCAGACCACTTTTATCTCGAGTAATTTGCCTTCTTTTGCCTGAGTCTCACTTGCCACACAATCTTTATGAATGAATTATTTTTTTTTTTTTTCTGGGAGCTTTACCTTGAGTATTTCAAGTTGAATTTTATTTCCCATTTCTTGCCTGTGTATTCCCTGTGTGTCCCTCCATTATTCCTCTTTCCCCTAAGGTGACTCTTCCATTCCTGGTATGGTCTCACTAAGATGCATTTGTGCCTCTCAGTTTTTAATGAAGCGTCCTCATTTCAAGGAGGTATCAACTGAATATATTTGGCAATTGTAATTATAACATGCTATTTACAATATCCTTCCTCTGAGCATTAATGAGAACTTCTAACTTTCATTTTGTTATGTGGCATAAGCGAGAGGATCTCACTGGGACAGTTGTAGAGTCCTCCACATTATTCAAAGGAGCTCTAGTTTTCATTAATTTCTTGCTGTGGATTTTCATTACATTTTCAGTCCATACAAAGGAGTTATCAATCAAGGCAGTTTAAATTAAAGTGTTGAATTAGATTTTGAGTATAACAATTTGCAATTACATATGTTACACTAATACATAAAATACTCTTAAGCTCACATCAATATCTTTCTGCACTTCACCATCCATCCATGGTATACATATACTTGCATATAAAAATATATTATTTCCAACTTATATAAATACGTGTTTGTGTGTGTGTGTGTGTGTGATGTTAAGCAGCTCTCTGTGTTTGACTATGTACACACAGAGTAAGACACTAGGAACACCTGTAAAATAGCCAGGTGTCTAGAAAAAGTGTATAAAAAACGTCAACTTTAGTCACTAAATTCAAAAAGAAGATTAGAAATCAAGCTGGAAAATTCAAAACCAGTGAAAAGTTGCATAATTAGATTGTGGAGTTTATCTCCAAAAGAAGTCCTAAAGCTAAAACCTCAATGAATAAAGGAAGGTTGAGGTAGTTACTGGATACAACGTTGAGCACTCAAAGGTAAAATATTTATTGTGAATAGACTTTTGAAAGGATAGAAAATTACATCAGTCAGGGCTTAAACACCATCTCTGTAAAACTGAGGATACAGCAGAGACATATGACTGTCATGGTCAGCTGATCATGGAGGACCCAATTAAATTGCCTAAAAGCATACAGATAATGTCACCCTTAATTCCCTGGGGTGTCCAAGACATTCTCATGGGGCTGGTAAATACAGGAGCCGTAGAAACCCTGTCCTTCTTCAGAGTGACTTAACCCCTGCAAGGATATATTTGATGTACTAGAATATTCTTCCCCAGTGTAACCATTGTTATTGCACCATCATAAGTTAGGATGGCACTGGATGGCACTGGCACAGGTTGCCCAGAGAAGCTGTGGCTGTCCCATCCCTGGAAGTGTCCAAGGCCAGATAAGATGGGAATTGCAGCAACCTGGGATAGTGGAGGGTGACCCTGTCCATGGCAGAGAGTTGGACTAGATGATCTTTCAGGTCCCTCCCAAGCCAAACCATTCTGTGATTCTAAGATGTTATCACCTCTGATCCCTTATATTAGTTTCTTCAGATTGCTTTCCTTAGGAAACAAATCTCCTCTACCAATGTTTATTATAACTTTATTTAGTTACCTACCTGCCTGCCAGTACATTTCCTAATTACACTTGCAAGATAGAAATCCATAAAATCAGACTTGACTGTGGCTGCTTATCACTTGGGTTTTTTTGATGATACAGAGGAACAGTTGCACAGGATTTAGTAATTTGTCCAAAATTAGAGAGGAAGCCTGTGCTACAGCTTGGAACAGCTTGCAGGTCAAAACCTATTTTCTTTCCCTGTGTGGACAGAGAAATTAAGTTAAAGAGAAGAAAAAACTATGGTAAGGCAGTAAAATTAAGTTGAAATCAAACTTTAACCCTTGATGCCTTTGAGTATTGACCATTAGACAAAGACCATTCTCCAGGCCTGGGCTTAGCTGGATCCATGACCAGTTCCACCTTCTTAGCAGGGCCCAGAAATTTTGGGGGACAGTTCTAGATGCCCAGGAGCCACTCTAAGCTTTAACAGTAGGCAAAACTGTAGCACCTGACAAGGTTATGAAGTGTTTAACTCATCTTTGTAGCTGCTGGGTCTGGTCAGATATTTGCTTGGTTGTTCTTTCCTAAAGAAAAATCTAATTCATGAAACAAAATTTGATTACGTATTTTCTAAATGGAATTATAATGGCTAAGGATTCTCATTTTGCAGAAAAAAAATAAAAAGAGAAAAATAAAAAAAAATACTGTTGAAAGTGAAGTGTCAAAACACACTATTTTAACATTACTGAATAAAAAAGTATATTGCCTGTTCTAAACAATTTTTCATGTCAAAGTGGACTTTATTTCATATAAAATACCAGGAATTAATTTAGACACAAAAATATTTGCATGTCTGAAAAACTGATAGTTTGGATCTGATTTGACTGACTGACAGACTGATTTTTCTGTTGTGGTTTGTGAAAAAACAAAGGGAGATTGTCCTATAAGGAGATAGGATTTTGGATCCCCCCCCCCCGTCCTCCTTTTTTGGAGAGCTTTTAGAATTCCATCACATGTTAAAAAATCCAAAGGAACCCTATAAGGAAAACAGATATTATTTTAAATGACTGGGGGAAAAAAGGAGAAAGTTGTGAAGGTGGGATTTTCAGAAGCACCTACAATGAGTTGGGAGCAGAATTGTCATGTAAAGTCATATGGTTTTATGTATCAAAATGGACCAAATTTGCTCAACAGGCTGGTGAAATATTAGGAAGACCCCTGTGTACAGTTAGCTTTATACTTTCTTTAATCTATCATTTGTCTGACCTACTGTGTCCTAATGTTCCTTTCCACCAGCTCTGCCCTTATTCGGGGAAATTCCACTTTATTTAATGCTTCTGCATAATCTGGTTGCCATCCACTGCAAACACATCACAGGCCACAGACTCCATACACCTGACCTGGCATTTACTCCAGCCCACAGATTCCCAGTGCAATCCATAAAGGACATTTGGCATTGCTTTGCCTTGCCAAATCCACCTCGGGGTTAAGCTTCATATGTTCTCTTTTGCATCAGTTCCTTTAAAGATGGTACTTTCTTTAATGAGCTGTCAGAGCTAAGCATTTCTCTGCAGTTAAATGGTACTACACTTTTCCTGGGATTTATTCATGCTAATAATCGTGGAACACAACACTGTCCCCATCTGCAAGCTGGGAGTCAGTGGCTGATACAGCGCACGGGAAGCTTGGAGTGTCGGAGCCATCAGGTCATCTTGACCAGGACCATTTAATGCAGAGCACATAAAAGTGAGGATTTGTCACACCAGATTGAACCAGTGACCCCTCAAGTACCACTGGCAACATTCTGGTCCTGATCTGTAGGGAAAAGGCACAAAGATGTCCCACATGTTGACAGGTCATATTAGCTTAAGGTTTCTTTCATCCTTGCCCAAGGATCAGGGAAAGGATATAAAGAGAATTTACTCTATATTATTCCATTGTTACTTTTATTGTCTCACTGAGAGTGAGACATAATTTTCATAGAATCATGAAGAATCACAGTTGTTTGAGTTGGAAGGGACCTTCAAAATCATCTTGTTCCAACCCTCTGCCAGGGACGCCTTCCACTAGACCAGGCTCCTCAGAGCCCCATCCAACTTGGCCTTGAACACTTCCAGGGATGTGGCATCCAAATCTAAGCTTTTAATTGTGCATTGGAACGATTTCTTTCCACAAAAGGTACAGAAAAAAAAAATCCCTTAAAGTTACTTTTCGAAACACAAGAAATTTCATAAAATATTCTGATAATACCTTTCATGAGGATTTAAATACGATTGCTCCTACAAGTCAGCATTTTCAGAAGAAGGTGGTTTTTGATATCAAGGTTTGTTTATATTTCAGGAAAAAAGAGAACCAGCTCTAATCACACTTTATCTGCTTTTCCTTTTTAAGCCGCTGTCTTTTGGGTAGAGAGATCATTTTTACAAAGAGTTTTTACAGTAGACCCACTAGGCATTATTAGAATCAAACTGATGATATTCCTCCTTAGGGCTAAAGAAATGGAGATAAGAGAAGTAAATACAATATTCAAGGTAATTTTTAATAAAAGTGAAAAAGAAAAAAAAAAGTCTGTGCTTTCTTCAAATTTAGATGATTCCCTTGATCCTGAGAATAAATGCAATGATTTGCCAACCAAACTAATTTTCCAAAGCAGAGAGTGTAGAACCAGTAGTTTTATAAGAGGATGAGTTTGCAGGTTTAACCATAAAGAAATAACCATTTCCTTTTCCTGCAGAAGTTGATATGAAAAGAGGGTAGATACCATGAATTATTATGATCGCTTGAAGAATTTATTTTCAAACTGCTTCAGAGTGAAGATTAACATTTTTTGAGTAAGCATTTTCCCAATAAGTATTTACTTCTGTCAGGAGAGGGGCTTGAATGATGCAAAATATCCTTATTTTATTTTATTTTATTTATAAATTTTATTTTATTTAATGTAAAAATAGAGGTTTACCTCTTTTTGTCCAACCTGGCACTACATAAAGATACAAATCTGTCCATGCATCTATCAGATACAAAACTAATAATAATTCAGTCTGTTCAATTGTTTTAATCCATAGATATGGTAAAGTTTCTGACTTGTCTAATTGTTGACCAAGACTTACATATTCAGAAAGCTAAATAAAACCATAAGTCTTTGACCCCTCTGAAACTAAGTGGAAAGAAATAAAAATTATAATGGTTACAGGAATGGATATGGATTCGTCTCTTCAACTGTTTTGTTTTAATAGATTTAAATTATTTTTTATTTTCTTTTTTTTTCTTTTACCATAAATTGGTTTAAAAGTCAAAACTGAAAATGTCTTCTGACCAAAAATTGTTTTTTTTGGTTAATAATGTCCAACTGGGCTTTTTTTGTACTTCCTGATATCCCTGCCAACCCCTTCCAAAAATTTTGCGGAAAATTTTCAAAACCCTTCTGTTTATTCATTGCCCTGCTACGCTAATGCCTTACTCCCCTGTAATCCTGACACAGGGATGTTTTTTCTCAGGATAGACACAAAGCCCATGGGAATGTGCACATGTTTGGGCTCCAGCAGCCTTTTAAGCTGCAAGTGGCACCATTAAACCAAATAAAACCGTTCACAGGCCTGTGCCACAGTGCCCACTGCTTCTGGCTTTTGTTCCCAGAGCTGATCCTGCTGACAGAAAAGGAAAACTTTGCTAATAACTTGACTTAAAGGGGAACCAGCATCAAATGGGACTCCTTCTCCCCTAAAGGTTGGGATATACGTGCCGGGTGAGGAGCCTGAGCTCATGATTATAATTAATAATCAACTGTGAGAATGGGAGCTGCCTCCTGAGGGACATTCAACCTGCTCCCTCCTGTACCTGTGTCTTCCATGACTGTAGAGAACAAGCAGCTTCGCCTGGATCATGGAATCATGGAATGGTTTGGATTCAATGTGACCTTGGAGAACACCTCTTTCCAAGCCACTGCCATGGGCAGGGACACCTTCCACTAGCCCAGGTTGCTCCAAGCCCTGTCCAACCTGGCCTTGGACACTTCCAGAGATGGGGCAGCCACAGCTGCTCTGGGCAACCTGTGCCAGGGCCTCACCACCCTCCCAGCAAATAATTTTTTCCTAATATCTAGTAATACTTAGTTTATTTAACTTCTGCCTAACTAATGCTGAAAGGATTAATCTCACATTATTTCTTTATTCTGGTGTGAGTCTGACTCAGTCTTGGAGGTGCCAACCGAGATCTTTCACTGACACCCACAGGCTTTGCCTTTCATCTTTTCCCCACCGCCAGCGTTCACACAAAAGATCAATACTCAAACCCTGTCTTTATTTCCCACTGACAGTTTAGATGCAGCTTTCCCCTCACAAGAAGAGGAAATGCCAAAAGTGTCACAGTAAATGCAATTACCAGCGTCTGGTTAAAGTTTGGGGCTCAGGTTTTTTGTTTGTTGGTTTGTTGTTTTTTTGCCCAGCTCCCACATTTAAGCACGAGTTCATTCCAGCGAAAGCCTGACGTGTTTAAAAATCCACGAGCGAGACGATCCCCTAAAAAAAAAGGAGACGGTGTGACAATAAAGCAGAAGTTAAGTGACACCAAAGTCCCCTTGTCTCACAGGCACATGCACACCCGGAGTCCCATCTGCCGGCTCCCGATAACTCATTTGCACGGGGCACGACGAATGGCTCCGTTCGGAGCAGGCGGAATCAGCTGCAGCACACGTGCCTCTTGCTGCCTAATTCTTTATTGTTATTCCCTGAACTCCGGTGGCCCCAAGCAGCGGGAGACGGGGACACATGTAACAGCTCTCACCCTCTGGCCCAGATACCAAGTCCCTTTCTTTTTTCTTTTTTTTTTTTTTTTTTTTTGTTAGGCTACAAATACTTCCCAGGACTCTCATTCACTACAGCAGAGCTCTTCCGAGAATTCGACTGACACTCACATGGAGCTCGTTTTCTGTCCCTTTTAGCACTGCCCCTGCTCAGGAGGATAAAACACTTGCAGCCCATCCAGGCTTTCAATGAACAAACCTTCAGCAAAGCTCCACCAGAAAAAAAAAAAAAAAAAAGGGAAACGTCTAGCAAATCCATCTTTGCATCAGAGCAGCAGCAATCGGGAGCCAAGCAGGAATTTTTTCCCAAGTAACAAGGAGGTACTGCCCACACTTGGCTTATCTGGGCACTGATTTACATATATAACTCTCCGTGAAGAAGAGGTATCCGCTCTCTTTGACCTTAGTAAATCAAAAGCAGACAGGTCACAACTTTAACTTATTTCGTTGGATACCAATCCACCGACACAGAGAACTGTATAAAACACATGCATAAAACATAACCCGGCCCTGGTCCCGACCATCTGACTTGGTTTAACCCCCTGGTTTTTGTATTTTAATGGTGCTGAATTTAGACCTGTCATTTCGGTTTCTTCTCGTGTCTGTTGAATATATTTGGCCAGAGTTTGTTCTCTGCATTTCCAATAAGGTCAGTAAGTAACTCAATGTTTACACAGATGTTTCATAGAGAAAAATCTGTTGTTAACATGCAAATTGCATCAGTGTGTCTGCCACAGAATGTGTATATTTTTAGCTGCATAGGGACAGGTATATGGAGGTATATTGATCTCCATACACATAAAGAGAGAGACAGAGAGATAGAGAGAGAAAGAGAGATTAATCTGGATATATCCATGTACAAAATATACACACATATACATATACAATATGAATATAAAGACAAACACAGGTACACAGATTTACCTGTAATATCTGAGGTACCATATCAGCTTTCAAGAACTATATGTGCAAATATGTACTCTATAGGTATATAAAGGTGCTTTGGAAAGCAGCCTTCTCCTTATCACAGAGGGTTCCTATTGTTTACTATCAATCATCATATGGTGATAAGATATTTCTTCTGTTCAAACAGGTGTAAATATGCCTCAGCAGCTCCAGGCTTTTGATTTAGCAGGGAAGAGAGATGGTTTGGGTGACAGCACTAAGGGTCTGCTTTTTTTGTCTGCCTGAAGTCAAGTGAAGCCTTGAAGCCAAGCAAATTTCACGGTTTTTACAAATTATTTTTGAGTAATTGTTTGTAATAATTATTAGTATTCATAATAATAATTATTATTGTTGTTGTTATTGTTATTATTATCATCAGAATACGCTTTCTGCTACAGCAGTGCCTTAAAGGTGAAGGAGCAGTGGTGTGATTGAATACATCATACCTTGCCTTTCCAATGTGATGGCTTTGGAAAGCCTGAAAGAAAAAAATAATTGCATTCTTTTAACACAAATTGTTTGGGGTTTACCCCTTTATAGAGTCATAAAATGTCCTGAATAGGAAGGGACCCACAAAGATCATCACATCCATTAATCCTGCACAGGACAGCCCCAACAATCTCTCCATGTGCCTGAGAGCATTGTCCAAATGCTTCCTGAGCTCTGTCAGCCTTGGTGCTGTGATCACTTTGCTGGGGAGCCTGTTCAGTGCCCAACCACTCTGGGGAGAAGAACCTTTTCCTGATGTTCAACCTAAGCCTCCCCTGACACAGCTTCAGCTGTTTCCTTGGGTCCCTATTTTGGGATGACCCTGAAATCTCCAGTCCCAAACTGCAGATATTTCAGAGAAATTGTGTCTAAAATGTAAGAGAGGTGGAGTCACCCCACACCCCTGTGAGTGTAATTAATTACCTCTAAATTTAATGGAATCAGAGGTTGAAAATAAATACTTTACCCTCATACTTATTGCCCAGAAATGTTCACCACAGAATCACAGAATGGTTTGGGTTAGAAGGAACCTTAAAAATCATCTCATTCCAACCCCCTGTTATGGGCAGGGGTGCTTCCAAAGAGTAATACATCAGGGCTATGTCTGTGCTAGTGAGTGAGGACCTTGTTTACCTCTCATGGCTGGATTGCCCTGGTGCAAACCACTCCTAATCCTTCCTCTCTCACCCTGCTTCACTCAGCTCCCCAAAAAGCCCCCTCAGGAGGGCATTACACATCTTGGCTGCAGAGCCCCTGGGCCTTGCAATCCCACAGTGACCTGCATCAACACCATCCTTAAAGGCTCACCACACCTCATGCCTCGAAGAGAAGCTCACTAACAAATCGCTTCTGGGTGCCAATTAAAGCAGTAGCCAATATCTCAGCCGGGCTTTTATTAAGATGTGCTAAACTGTTTCCTCCTTCAAACATCACAGAAAAGCTCTGTTCTCACTTTCATCCTGCTAGCTCACAAGTGCAGAGGGAAGGAAAGGTTTACACTGGGGTGAGACATTTTCAGCACGAAGGTCTTCGGTCCAGCCCTTGCTCCCAGCGTTGTTTCTGTTACATGAAATAGCTGTTTAATGCAAAATAAAGAACCCTTTGAACAGGGACTGGAGCCCACACCCACCTCATGTGATAAACTCATGAGTCACGTTGCTTCTTGGTCTTGCTCTTGCCTTCCCAGGGAACAGTTCATCCTTCCCTGCAGTTTGAAACTCCTGTCCTTCAGCACTGCCTTGGAGCTTTAACAGACCCAGTGCGGGTGGATGATGCTGAATTGATCGCTGAGTTAAAACTGATGGTTGCCAAGGTGCACGTGGCCTCCTGACCTAATTCTGCTTGTGATTTGCAGGCAGGATGTGCTCCTCTCTGCTGCTACACACACTGCCTGCCTTCAGAAAGACTGATTTCCCTAAGCTGCATCCAACCAGGAAAAAAAAAAAACAACAACTGCGTGGGAGAGAGAAATGTAGCCTCTCCCAGAAAGGATGGATCTTCTGGCAGCTCTTGGTGCTGTTTATTAAACATGCCACAGAATTAAGCACTTTCAACATCATGAAATAAAGGTTGGTAAGGTGAAAATGGTAAATGAACCCTGGTTTAAAAGCAAGAGGAGAATATCTTTAATATTTAAAGGCCAGACACGAGGTAGAGTAAATGGGAAAACTGTTAGGGAGGGGAAGTAAACAGATGGGAAATAGCCTGTATCAATACACCACCAATGGGGACAATCATGATTATTTCAGCTTTTCAAGGACAAAATAAATAACCCAATCAATGAAAAGCTTTGCTAACAATGAAGTTGGTAAAATGTGACTGCAGCCTACACAGAGGTAGAGAGAGAGCATAACCCTGAACATCTAACATGGCTACAAGGGTCCTCAGCACTCCTTCATCTTCAGCTGAATATCAGTTTTGATCCCTGTCTCAGGGAAAATAGAACGGAAAGGATGTAAACAGGGCAAACAGACACAGCTATAAATAACAAAAGGATAAAAAATGGTGTATAAGTAGGGGAGGTAAATAAGACACGTGTTTGGTTCTGATTTTTGAAGAAAGAGTTGATCTGAAACTTCATGGCTTTTAAAGGCAAAGCAGTTTAATTAACAAAAGAATGCATTTTACATGTAATTAATCCGTGGATTTTGGTGTCACATTCCATTACCCTAGCAAAATACCCAGGAATATGTAGGGATAAGTTGTGGCTGCCCCATTCCTGGAAGTGTCCAAGGCCAGGTAAGACAGGGCTTGGAGCAACCTGGGATAGCAGAAGGTGTCCCTTCCCATGACAGGGGATGGAATGAGGTGATCTATAAAGTCCTTTCCAACCCAAACCATTCCATGATTCTGTAATTCTATGATAAACTTCACTCACATAAGCACTGCTTTAGTCAAGTTGCACTTAAAGCAATCCTAACAGTTTGCAATCGGTTTCATTCACCAGTAAGTAGATTATTAGGATGAGTTCTTAATATTTACTTGGATTTCACAGTCCTTTCATTCTTTCCCCCCACCCCCCCCGTGCCTGCAATATTAAAATTGTGCACATATCTTCTTTGGCTTTGGCTTGCATGTTTTATTTAAAATATGTCACTTATGAGTTGTTCAGCATGAAATTAGCTCTGCCAAGTGCAGTGTGATGATGTTCAAACCAGACCTTCTGTGGCATCTCCTTCATGACAGGCCTTTACAAACAGGTTAGAGGATCAGCTCTGAGAAACAACACAGGTAGAGCTGATCCTGCCCTAGGGCTGAGGCATGGAAAAGGTGACCTTTTGAGGTCCCTTCCAGCCTTTGGAGTCTATGTTTCATTATTCTGATACAGCAAATTGCTGGGCCCCATTAAAATGGTATAACACACATTTCTGGAGGTCCCAGGAGAGCTCATTAGAGTGAGATGAGATTTTGGTTTAACCCTCTTTTTTTTTTTTTTTTTCAATGTAGAAACTAACCAAAAAGTAACATGTAACCAACAAGACAGAAACACACAGATAAACAAATATCCCATATCTATTAGAATTAAACCACCTTAAAATCATCCACTTTGAGATCTCCTTCTGAAACAACTTACTCTGACTCCAGTTAGAATTTCACCACTGGAGAAGACGAACCTGATGCTGAGCAGTGTGTAAGCTTCTAATTGAGATCAGAGTTTTACTTCTAGATTCTCTATTTCAGTAAGATCCAAGTCTGAAAACGTGTTTATTCTTAGTCTAAGCTACCGGTTCAAGTGAGCCAAGCCAGGCTACACTCCAAGTAGTTATTATACCTAGAAGGACTGTGGCAAAATAATACAAGAGATGATCTTTGAGCATCCACGGAGAAGTGGGGAGAGCTGGGGTGACCGTGGGGTTAGGAGAGTAAGTGGAGGGAGGGTGTGAGTCCACCACAAACTACGCAGGCTGGGGAAATTATCATTACTGAAGTTCTACTATAATTGCACATTTAGAAGGCAAAAATAGAAATGTTTTATTATATTCACTGAGTGGTTTAAGTATCAGCCGGAGGCAGAAATGAGCCTCTTTACTGTAAGAGCTGACTGAGTTTAGTTTGGAGTTTAAAAGCTGATCATATTTTATAAACTCGATTTTTTTTTTTCTCTAGACACTGATAAAAATTGTAGAGAGCACATCTCTAGCACTGCTCTGTACAGGGAGTAGCTGGATAAAGACATGTAGACTAGGGAATGTGGGTCAGAAATAGAGAAAACAGTCCTGACTGCTTGGAAGGCTCATTGCTGCAGGCACTCACTGCTAAGAGGTTATAGGGGACAAAACACAAATTGATCATTTCTGGATTTGTCAGTTTGCAGCCAAATTTGTACGGAAAGAGCAGTGACTCTTTGTGATTCAGGAAGCAAAACTGTACGTGAACACTCAGAGTGGATAATGAAAGATTCAGGCACTGGAACAGGCTGCCCAGGGTGGAATCACCACCCCTGGAAGAGTTCAAAAGACATGTGGATGTGGCACTTGGGAACAGGGATTACTGGTGGCTTTGGCAGTGCTGGGTTGATGGTTGGACTCAGTGATCTTAGAGCCTTTTCCAACCTTAACAGTTCTGTGATTTCAAATATTCAGAAGTTGCTGTCTAATTTAAAACACCAGATGTGTGTACACATACATGTACATATTTGTTTTGTTTCTCAGACTAAGCTCAGCTCAACTCACTGTTACCAGGTTTAGGTGATGCTAATTTGATTCATTCTCTTGCAGCTAATGGAGCTGTTCATGATGTTAAGCTTCTCTCCAACAGGTAAGGTCCTATTTTCCAGCAGCCTCAGGCAGGGCTAACCAGTAATGAGATACCTATTTCCACCCCTCATTTTTATACATTTGAATGACTAAAAGTTTAAATTACACAATCCAGAGTGGCTTTTCTCTCTCTTGTTGGCAGTTATCCTTGCAGCTTTCAATCCTCCTTTTTTTCATGCCCCATGTTTTAATTTTTTCCATTGTTCTATAATCTAAATGTGATATAGATGGACTATCTATAGTTTTAATTTATATATAAATATATATATATATAATTTTAGTTATAAATTAGAGGATTTCACCTTCTACTATTACATGCCCACCACAGAATTCCAGGAGCCCACAGGAAGCTGCCAAACTTTTAATCCCAGAGCTCTTCTTCATCCAATGTTTTTCAGTCACAGGATCACTCCTGAGTACCAAGCCTCAGCACGCCCTGGCCTCCCATCTCTTCCCAGAATTTCTGTTCTCTGCTCTGCAAAATCAGTCACTTCTTTGTTCAGCAACAGATGGGACCCTGTACCTAGATAGTTTCAAACCTTGTAGGATACTGGATGATACATGGACAAAAAATGAAAAATTATCCAGCCTAAAGTGGCTAAAATGTAACATTTCTGGCTAAACTCCCAAACAATGCCCCAGAAGAGCTATGATCTCTTAGCCAGGTCTTGGCTCTGCAATGACTGGACTCAAGCCCCAGGATCATTTATTTTCCTGGGACAGAGGAAGGACTCAGCTCATTTTCACTGTGCCTTCATTCCTTGTCCCACTACCTGAGATCTGGCTACAAACCCAACTCTCAGCTGCCAGAGCCCCCTGAGCAGCTTTGACTTCACCCTTTGATTAAAGTCTTGCTTCTCTTGTGAAAAATGTACCTGGTACTTGATGGGAAGGGGAGGAGAACATTTTGGGGAAAAACCTGGATCGATTATTAATTTCTCTGCTGCAATTATCTCCTACTAATTATCTTCTCCCAATTTTAATACGCTGAAGAGGACTACTGTAACTTTGGGAAGCAATCGCAAGTGATCCCAGCAGACCTGAAATCCTCAGCTCCATTAATAATCCTGCAAGAGGCTCTTTTCTTCCAGCAACAACTGCAAGATCCAGCCCCTAATTAATGAAATTGCAAAGCTAAAATGAGAAGTGGAAGAGCATAAGCCAAAACAGAAGGATATTACATTTAGGTGGTATGTGGAGTGAAATAAGAGGCTATTTGAGAAGAAAGAAGGACAAGTTATTATCACATATAGAGAAATTAAGCAAAGTAAAAAACAAGTCAAAGTGAGGATGGGGAGAAGCTAAACAGGGGAAAACCAGAAAGCTTTTCTCTGCCTCCAAATCCACTTCTTCTCATTTAGCAGAATGATTTCCATTGGTGTAAAGGTATGCAAGAGCCAAGCCTGGGAGATTCATTCCACCTCGTTATACGCACAATTAAACACCTCTCTCATATTACCTCAAATTTTCTATAGTCACGGGCCATTCTTGGCAGAGTTTATGCCATTCAGACCAGACAATTAGAATTATGTCATTTGAATAATGGAGAGTCAAACTTACCTTTTAAGCATCTCCCATCATTTTGGAATAAGAATTCATGAGCATTTTAATTTCTCTTTGCAATATTATTCAGAACCCATTTTTGTTTTCTTATCAAAGCTATTTAAAATCATGAACTTCACTGTGTGATAATTTACTTCATAACACTTTTATTTCTCCTTTAAGGTTTTTATTATTAATGAGAATGCATTTTTTACAGCACAGAATGCTGATATCTTTACTTATAGACAGTAGGAAAGTGTCATTTGATCATCTAATGACCTCTGGTGGATGAATCTAATTGACTCACAAACACAAAATGTTTCACTCTGGTTTTAAGTTATATTGATTGCATTACTACATGGTTGTGCACAGACAGCTTCTCTGGGCTGCAGAAATATCCAGGCTTTAAAAATAATCCTATCCAAACCCAGGAAGAAACGTCCCATGTCTCAAAGAGCCTCAAGAGCTAAAACCAATAAAAATCTCTAATAATAAATACTCATCAGGTCTAACTTTGTCCAATTTTCTTCCTGTGATCCTACGGGGAATGGCTTTAAACTGAAAGAGAGTAGGTTTAGATTAGGTATTAGGAAGGAATTCTTCCCTGTGAGGGGGTGTGAGGCCGTGGCACAGATTGCCCAGAGAGGTTGTGGACTCTCCATCCCTGGAAGTGTTCAAGGCCAGGTTGGATGGGGCTTGGAACAACTTGGGATAGTGGAAGGTGTCCCTGCCTATGGAAGGGGGTTGGAGCTGGATGACCTTTAAGGTAATTTTTACACCCCACATTGTGTATCTCATCACCTCTCCACCCTTCCCTGAGAGAAACATTTTTAATACCTCCTTTCAAAATACAGTGAGCTGAATTTCACTGAAATGAAGGGATTTTCCTGCAAACTCTAGTTCTCTCTGGTTCCCCTGAAAGGAAAAAAATTACAAAGCAAAGAGAAAGGTAATTCAGTGGTGTTAAATCTTTATGTGAAATGTTTTAGAAGCTCAGGTGCATCGACAATGAAATAGTTAAATGAACAAGTCTTAACCTGCAGATCAGCATGCAGAGAAATCATAAAATCATGCAATCACAGAATGCTTTGCTTTGCAAGGGACTTTAAAGATCATCTCATTCCAATCCCCTGCCATGGGCAGGGACACCTTCCACTATCCCAGGTTGCTCCAAGTCCAGTCCAACCTGGCCTTTAATACTTCCAGGAATGGGAACTCCACATCTTCTCTAGTTAATCAGACTCTGTTAATGAGCCAAGCACTTGGACTTAGGTTTTGGGAGCTAAACATCAGGAGAATTAATGCTCTGATGGGGATGGTCTTCGGGTCCCTTCACAAGGCTTTTTGATCTCTAATTTGGGGAACACATGAGGTGATCTTCTTTAAAACAGTGCAAAACTAGAGGAAAACCAGTGTGGATTTATACCAGTGTAATGGGAAATATATCCTGGACTGTGGTTCTGTGGTTACAGATGAGGGAGAGCAGGTTAGCAGTGTGTATTAGTTACATCGTGGGATAATAAGGAAACCCATGGAAGATATCCATGCAAAACTACACTGTGGAATGCATAAGCACCTGTCACTACCGAAAAGAAAACAAAGTAATAGAAAAAAGAGCAAAGCAAAGAGAAATCCTTTCCAGTTATACTTTGTTTGCTAAACATTTTGAGGAGGTTGCAGAAGCTTTTTGATCCTCTCAGGTATTCCTAAGTATTCCTTAAAAGTAATGCTATAAAAACAAACCCATAAAAAACCCACCAAAAAAACCCAACACAACAACCAGATACAAAAAGAAAAATAAATCAAAAATAAAACTCTGCTCCTGCTTTGCATTTACAGCAAGATTCCCTTATTTCATTCAGTCTGTCTGAGACTTCCTTAAAGGGCTATAAAAATATATCACCTATTTTAATGTGGTTTTATTTTTAACTGCTAAGACATATAAAGTGGGACTGTACCCAGCTCCTCCAGTAGTCATGTTCAATTAATACTTCTTCCCTTCTGTGTTTCCACCAAATATGTGTTTCTACCTGAATGTGAGCCGTGCTTACAAGGGGGGTTTTCAGGGTGCAGATTCTGTGTGTGTAACCTGGAGGGACCACAGATGTGTCTGAACAGCTCCCAGTGTCTTCTAGAGGGGTTCTTCACTTAATGCAGAGACTTTTCTGTCAAGGATTCCATATCCAAACCCCCTGTAGAATAGCCAAGAAGGGTGAATGGGTGTTCTTCCAGGTCTCGGATGCGATTTCCACCTCACTTTAATCCCCAGTGTAAACCTCGAGTTGTCAGATGGAACAGCAAAGGCAGTGGAGGTTTGTACTCCCCCTGTGTTGCCTTCTCCCCTTATACTCTGAATTTTTTATAGTCATTCTGCAAAATGAGGTTGATTCTGGCTATATCTGTCTCAAAACAGATGGGCATCCTGCACAGAGCAAATCTTTCCCTTGTCTGAACGACTTGTCTCCCCCTCTCCTCTGTTCCTTGTTTTTATTCCCGCACGCAACCCTGGCACCAGCATAAGATTCTCTTGGAGAGAAAACAAAATCCTTTAACAATTCCACCAACCTAGAAGCCTCACTGGGGAGGAAATGGGAAACCTCTTCCCCTCCACTCTTGCTACCAGCAGCTGAATCAATGGAGGTCATTATATTCCTTGCCCAAGAAGTCAAGGGGTCAGGAAAGAGCAGCTTTGTTGAGGAGTTGCTCCAGCCCGATATTATAGATTTGAACAATGAAAACAGAGCTGAATTGTGAGAACTCATGTGAGATTATTTAAGGCAAGATAAAGTCATTTTGATCGTTGCTATTGCAAGTGGGCTTTGAATCATGAAGCGCTTCCCTTTAGTTAGAGCTCTGGATAGGATAAGGGTGCTGCTCAGGGCAGGAGGAGGGAGCAGCAGACATGCTGGGACGGAGCTGCCTCAGCTCTAGGGAGTGAAAATTTACCTCCAAGGCTGTAGATGGATCACCAGGTGACAGTGTTTGGATTCCTCAAACAGTCTCCTCACACCGAACGACCAGATCGATGTGACAAAGGGACTTAAGATGAGGTTTTCACCAACTCCAGGAAACTTCTGACTTGTCATGGGGAAATGGTGATGCCTTCGGTCAGGGCAGCCACTGTTGGGGCATTGGGAGAGTCAGTTGGTGTTTCCTTTTGTTCCTTTAATTACCTGCCTTGTTTTCCCAGGCCGAGACACCACCTACTCCTGCAGCACAGGACCTGCTCCTCTCAGAAGTTCACCCTCTGTCCTGGTACCGCTCCCAGACAACTGAATGGCTTGGATCGAGTTGCCCAGTATTGAGTCATCCACACTGATTCAGTTTTTCTCTCCTTCCTTCCTTCTTTCCTTCCTTCTTTCCTTCCTTTCTTCCTCCCTCCCTTCCCTTTTCTTCCTTCTTCCCTCCCTTCCCTCCTTCCTCCCTCCCTTCTCTTCCTTCCTCCCTTCCCTTCTTTCCCTTCTTCTTTTAACTCTGCCTTTGGTTTAAATTAGGACCAACTTAAATTTCAAGCCACAGAAATAATTTCTAGCAAAAGGGAGATATTTTCCACACACACCTTTTCAGAAACCTCAGGTCTGAACATTTTGTAATTTTTTGGGGTCTCACCAGTTGCACCTGGAGAGGTGAGCATGCTGGAAACAATCTTCTTGGGAATAGCTCCAGTTTGAGTCGTTGGCATTTTATAATAATAATAAAAATGAAAAACATTTCCTTAATAATTCCAAGCCTCCCCTCATTGGGATTCCTTTGACTTGCTTCCAAAGTTGGTGGGAAGTTACATGATCTAATGACAAAATGTTTGAGCTTACTGTGCTTGAGTTTTTCTCTTCATCTGGAAAACAAGTGAATTTACCCTCATAACTCTATTTTGTGGAGGATGCAGAGGAAGGCACACCTGGATTCATCCTGTATTTCTTTCAGTACCAAACAACAGTGACCTTCACCATGGAGCCCATGTTGGTGCCTCTTCTCTCTCTCCACTTACCATATTTTCAGTTGTTATGTTTCCCTTTAATATGTCCCGTTAAGATGTCCAAAATGAAGTTATCTGTCCAAACCCAGGACAGCAGGAAGGGTGCACTTCCCTCCTCAGACACACAGCAGCAGCTTGTCCCAAGCAGAATTTGGGGGTGTGATCACAACCTGTGGCAGATGACAGGCAAGGCATGGAGGAGCACACCCTGCTTTCAGTTCCTGCCATACAACCGAAAAAAATGGGAATTTATTTGGCCGTGGCAGGTCTGGTCATATGTCAAATCGCTGTGTCAATACAAGCCCAAAGAGTCTGAAGAGATCTAAGACGTTTTCTACATGACTTGGAGGACATTGCCCTGATTTTATTAAAGTCGTGATAAACTCGGGGGGGGGGGGGAACAACAAATTATGATGGAGTTGATTGATGATATCTTTCCGATATTCAGTTTGCTAAAAGGGGACTGTACATTGGTTACAAGCACCTAAAATTATTTGGAAGCTCTGGACAGATTTTTTTTTTTCCTCTGAGATATTCAAGCACCAAAAATCAGAATTTAGGCACTGAGGTACTTCTGAAAATCCCAGTAGATCTCTGATCTGTATCTTTAGGCATCTCATTACCTTTGAAAATGTTGTCCCTGGTGCCAGGGAGAATTGGAGCTTTTACATATTGGGCTCTGGTGCACAAAATGTGCAAAAGTCAGAGGGATTTTGTTGTATCGAAGGGATAAAAACATAAAAGTTGAAAGATATCAACTGTCAATTTAATCTCAATCACAAAACAACACCACAGTCACTGGTCTTTTGTTTCTTTGTTTGACTTTCTAAAATTCCTGTAATTATATGCAAGTACCTATTAAGCTGGAAATTGGTTCTCCTAGACAAAGAATCTGATTTTTTTTTTTTTTAACTGTACCAAATATGCAATTGAAAAAAAAAGTGAGCAGTTGGAGTGTGGAGAAAAATGAAGCTACATCTGTAGGATTTTTTTTCTGCTTTTAGTATCAAATCACCAAACCCATTACATTATTTATCCTACAGGCTTGTGCTGCAAACATTGAATACAATTCATACCCTAGGAAAAGAAATGTGTGCTTTTTAATTGCCCCTCATTTGAACAACCATTAATTTCATTAGTCCCTCCTTTTTTTTAATTTTTCTTTTTTATTTAATATGGGAAAGGAAACCAGTTTATTTTAAAGCATGGCTATAAACCACTGATTTTTTAGAATCCTAAAAACTCTGCACTGCACTATACATATGCATATGCAAATGCCTGCCCACACATAAACCAAAACTGGATAATTTATATTAGAAACATCAACAGAAAAATATTTTCTTTCCTATCGCTGTAGCATCCAAATCTTCAAAAATAGAAGTTTGTGTGAATCAAGGGCTTTAAAAAAAAAACTCCCAGTGAAGTCATACTTCTGTCCTGTGTTTGAAACCTCTTGGGTTTGTCATAGGCTATAATTCCAACTACTGAGTTGTAAAATTAATCTTCTTCTTGCGGTGATTTTTATTTGTTTTAGTGCTGCTTTCCTTCACCTATTGACAAGCTCTGAGCAGGAGAGGGGATAAGTTTCATGTACATCTGTGGGATGTTAAGGGGGAGACATTTTAAGCAGATGACACATTTCTTTCCCATTAACTCCAGGTTTTTCACAAGGCCCGCCCCCCCCATTTATGTAATATTAATATGCCATGTTGCATATTCAGAACCCTTAAACCACTTCAAGGTCTGATCCTGCACAAAACAGCTTCGCCCTTGCTGTCAGCAGAGCCTAAGTTAAGTGTTGTCCCAAAACCTGCTTATTTCAGCTTTTCCCATGGTGTTGGAACACTTCAGAATTTCCTTGCTTTGCAGAAGATTCTCCTCATTTGACATTCCCCATTTGAGGTTAATTTGAGCTCCTCATTTGAGATTCCCTGTAGCCAAAACACTGTCTATTAGATCCATACAATTCCTGTTGAGGAGTTGCTCCAGCCTTATATTATGAATTTGAACAATGAAAACAGAGCTGAATTGTGAGAACCCATATGAGATTATTTAAGGCAAGATAAAGCATCTTGCAGCAAGCAAAAAAAAAACCCCAAAAAACCTAACAAAAAAAAATACAACAGGTGGAGTGTTTAGGATGTTTTACCTTGATTTCATCTCACTCAGATACACCAACCCTCTCAAGATGTTTATTTTGTTGTCACACAGCAGTGCATTTGTCCAGGATTTAGGTAATATGGAAGTTATTGGTGCGGTAAAAATAGCTTGTC
>JAWMRA010000113.1:111418573-111448461 GCA_035584735.1 Pseudotriccus pelzelni
TTCAACGTAAACCTTTACTGGCACAACTTGAGGCTGTTTTCTCTTGTCCTATTGCTTGTTTCTGGGAGAAGACTGTCATGACAGGCATACTTGGAAGGAAAAAAACCTTAGTGGGTAAAGCAGAGAGATAAAGAACCAGTTTTGGCCTAGTCAGAAGCCAGAAGACAGGGCTTGGTTCAGAAGAGTACCACAGGAATATCATAGAACCATAGAATCATATCAGGGAATCCCTGAAGCTGTTGGACCATTATGACTTAAAACATTTTATTTTTTTAGGCAGCAGTAGCCAACCAAAGGATGCACCTCTTCCATCCATCTTTGACTTGCAAACCCATTTGTCAAAGTCAGCATTTACACTTTAATTACAACTAGTGAAGTGTGAGCTCCTGCTCCCAAATGCACCACATACCTCATTGTCCAGACCTCATTACCAGAATAAAGTCATAATAAATTTGCTTTAAAAGTTCAAAAAGGTTCAGAACCAAACAAAATCTAACCTGGCTTTCCAGTCACCAGTCCTGATTTGTCAATCTGCTGGTCAGTCTTTTTGTAAAGGGATGGGTTTCTCAAGATTTTATCAAAGGCTGATGAATGATTAATAGCAGGAATAAGTGTGCTATGGATGTAAGGCTTCTGAATTATAAATGGCTATAAGTGCATTAATAGAGGATATTAGAGAGGCTGGTGTGCCCATTATTTACCCACTGGGCATGGCAAAAATGGGTTAATCTTTAATAAAGATGATCTATTAATTACAGGTGACCCTTTACAAAGGATTTGTCTTCAGCATGAAAGCATTTCTATGGAAATCTGTAGAGTTACCTTCTAGAAACCTCTGACAAAACAAAGGGATATTTCTCCCAAATACTGACACAGTTGTGGACAGCAATTTTTATTCCCAGCAGCAAGAAAACCACTGTAGAGCTTTGGCTCTCAGTCAAGACTGGCAGCAACAACAGGAACTTTTCTTTTTTTCTTTTTTTTTCAAAACTATGTTTCTGTTTAATAACTTTCCAGGACATGACTGGTAGATTTTAAGGGGCTGATGGCTCCAAGCTGCCAACTTACATTTAAAGTTCCTTACTAACTAGTGATTTGCCCAGGGCTGTTATCCAATTAACAGGAATTTGCATGGAAGGTTTGCTATGCAATGGCTGTGCCCAAGGCACACATGGTGTCAAGCCTATGACCTCTAGACCTAAGGGTGTAAATTCAGGTTTTGATTCCAAATGTGTGACCAAGAGTGCCCAGTTTAGGTTTGTATATTGAGTGGAGATGGTCAGATGCCTTCAAAAGGCAACACAGAAGGCACATATATAGTGTGAGAGAAATTAACAGCAGGTAAAGACATGTTCTTCTCCAAAGGCCAGTTAAGGGAGATGTGTTAGACGTAATAGTTAGAATTTAATTTTTAAAAGTATTGATTAAAAATTAAAAATATTAGAAATATTTTTAAAAATAAACCTTAATGAGCCAAGCTTGGGTTGGTTGGTTGGTAAGGGGAATTCTCTGGTCAACTTCAGATTGCTATTATTCCAATCCCATCTCCTGTGAATGTGCTGCAACATGCACGCCCTGGAACAATTTTTCTTGAGAATAAAAGCCATCCATCCTATTGAAACTGGACCAAAGTACAGCCAAAACACATCATGGCTGGAGTTCATTTGTCTACAACTGAGGTTGCTGAAGACAGAACTCTACATATCATCTGTGGAGAGGTGTAATACTTTTGGGGTACAGCCATCTGAAGAGAAAAGAGTCATCTGAAGAGGAAAGGGTCATCAGAAGAAGAAACAGCTGGACCTGAAAGTAGCCATTTGTTTACAAAGGCGGTCTAGACAACAAGCCCAAACACAGAACCCTTCTCTAAAGTTACATGTGATGACATTTATATAGAAACACAGACAGATGCGATAATGCTCATATATGTTGTGTTAGATAGTCCTGAGAGTGCAAATAACTTGTGGGGCAGAACTAAAAGATGGTCTCTACCAGCTGAATGCTCTAATTATGGCCTGATAGTCTGGTGTTGGTTGCAAGTGCCAAGCCATAAATCACTCACGTGGCCTTAAGCACCTACACAGGTTCTTTTCTCCAGTGCAGCTAATTCAGAGTTTTGATGCTGAATGGGGAATATCTGGATGTTTTCCTTAGCTCTGGGAGATCCATAGTTACTTGAGGAAATCATGGCTCAGGAACCGAGCTTGAAAACAGAAATCTCACAATTAACCCTCATTTCAAATCTCAGAAAGGCTTTTTAATGAAAATTCATTATTATGATTTAAATGTGTGCTTTATATACGTCTTGCCACATGTGTGTGTGCTTGCTCACACATGTGCAGAAGTGCACATACACATATTAAATGCACAACATTAATTTATATAAATATAAATATATGCATATATAAATTTGAGGTCAGAAGCATCTTTTTCACCAGTGCTGATACAGCTTCAACCACAACAGGGTTTCAGGCCGTTAGTGCCTACACGTGATCACAGCAAAATGAAATACCATCAGTGGCTGTGTCTTTCAGAGAGCTGAACAGTGCTTGTATCAGAACCTGCTTTATTTAAACATTCAGAGTAATTTTTATTTTTATCCTTTATACCCACACTTGGATTTGTTTTAATTCCTCTCTCTCTTGTAGCTACTGCCTCTTCACATTCTTCCCTACCTCTCTTCGAGTTGTTGTGGGTTATTTTTTTCTCCTCTCTTAATCAAAATTAGAAAGAGATTGTGTGTGTCTGTTAAAAAAAAGAGGGGCTTGGCTAAAAATAGCTCCCCAAGCCAGGATATATTACAGCAAACTGCTTTTGCCTCTGGATGTTAGTGGAGTTTCCTTTGTTGTCTTCTTTGATTGTTTCATTTATATGGCAGGTTAGACAACAGCAGACTCCTGTTATTGCCTTTTCTCAGCGGTGAATTTTCTTTTATTTATTTATTTTTAAGGCTTGGAGCCCCTGAGGACAGTCCCTCCCTACCCACAGCTGGTGACAGGAGGAGGGTTCGATACTTAATGCTGAGAGCTGACTGGTGAGAAGATTAACAGCAAGGCCATTAAGTGGGATCCAGTCTCCATTTTTAAATTGCCTGGACCTTTAATAAAAGAAGGAGAGAGAGGGAAAGGGAGACAGAGAGAAGTCTTAACAGTATAGCATCTTCTGTACGCTCACAATCCATTCAGCCAGATGCTAAATTACTTCCCTTCCCCCCTCCGTGCACACACCCCACTTTCTCGTGCCTGGTGTCTGGTGCTGCATCTCATTGCTGGGAAAAGAG
This sequence comes from Pseudotriccus pelzelni, assembly GCA_035584735.1. NCBI lineage: Eukaryota > Metazoa > Chordata > Aves > Passeriformes > Tyrannidae > Pseudotriccus > Pseudotriccus pelzelni. Next base: position 111,421,854 of record JAWMRA010000113.1, read on the forward strand.
TCCTGGAATCCAATTGCAGAGGTGCTCTAAAAGGGAAGATTAGTGACCCAGGGTTCTGCACCAGAGGGTGTCTACGTGACTCCAAACTGCTCAGTCCCCTGGGCTGTTTTAGGAAGTTGTTTTTTTCTCAGGAAACTTTGCACCATTAGCTGCTTTCTGGCCTCCCATTACTCTTCTGGCTGATGCTGTCAGAGCAGGAAATGAGGATGAGCAGATCTTTAAGACAGAGAGGAAGAATTTGAGACTAAACTTTCTCAGGGCAGTCAAATAGATTGCTCAGGAAACTATATAGGAAGCTGGCTCCCAGGACTGGAGTTAGAACATGGAAAGGACTGGAAAAGGTGACTTCTCTCTTACTGTGCACAGAGTAGTGATCCATGCTCCTGAACACTGGACTTTCCTAGATCCAACATTTGTCTTTATGCATATACTATTTTGACAGGGTTATAAACCCTTTCTTTGGTTACATACCCAAACATCAGAAATGCTGGTTTTAAGGAAATCTGGGAAAGAAGGAACTGGTTCCCTGACCTGTGAGAGACCTCAGAGATTGAATGGAACAAGATACCCATCTTTTTACAGGCTATTTCTGGTTTTCAAACACTGAGATGCCACAGAGAATCTTCTGACTATGTTCATATTTACAGGTTCCTGAGTATGCTCCTGTACCCTAGACCTTGGTCAGTTATGCAGCTAGATTGTTGTGCTTCCTCCAGTCAGTTGTGATCCCCAAAATGCTCAAGCACAGCTTGGGAGTTATCTGAAAATCTGATGGTGATCATGTTCCACAATTTTAAGTATATGTTAAGTATATGCTACTGCCTTACAAATGAAAACCTTTACAGTGTGGGTCCTTCCTGAATGCATAGGTGAAGCTCTCAGTGACGCTTATAAATCCACAGCAAGACTTTAGGAATGATAACTGTCCAGGGACAGATTGTCAGACACATCCATTAATCAGTTTTTAGGTGAGAGGAAAAACCAAAGTCACATCAGTGCTCCTTCTCTGTGCGGTCATATTGCATTGTAAGCAAGAACTAAGCTGTTGACTAAACTTAATAAAGACAAGAGCAATCCATAAGGCAATTTTGCTCATATTTTCCACCCTCTACTACTGTCCAGATTTGGATATCTTGTTGTTTCAAGCCCTGCATCAGTCCTCTTAAGAAAAACAAAGATTGATCATATTTCAGAAGCTCGGGACTGTAATTGCTGCCTCTCTGAATATTGTCAATTAACATTTATTATCAATTAATCATAGAATCACAGAACACCATGATGGAAGAGACCTCAAGGAACACCTGATCCATTCTTTCCTACCCCTTGTCTTTTCCATTTGAATCTTTGTTAAAAAAGGAGTCTCCATCTTCTCTGTAGTGCCTTTTAAATACTGGAATATGATGATAACTTGTTCCCTGCACCAACTTTTCTCAAGGCTTAACAAACCCAGCTCTTTCTGCCTTTCCTCAGATGGAAAGGCTTTGTGTCCCTTCTATGGACCCTTCCCAGCCTGACCACATCTTTTTTGCACGGAGGGGGGGGGACCAAAACTAAACACATTATTCAAGGCATGGCCTGACAAGTGCTGAGAAGAGTGGGATAATGACTTATTTATCTTTACTTATGATGAGTTTGTTGTTGCATCCCATCATTCTGTTGGCTTTCTGTGTTGCAGCAGCACACTGGTCACTCTTTCCGAGCTTGGTGTCCACCAGCACCCCCACATGTGTCTTTGCACAGAGCTGTTCCCCAGATGAGTCGATGGGGAGCTACTCAGCCTGTGCTGCACTCCTGGATTATGTTTTCCCAGGTTACACTTGTCCTTGCTGAACTTTATAAGGTTCTATTGAGCCCACTCTTCCAGCCTATCCAGGTCTTCCTGCAGAGTAGCTCTTCTGAAGTGTCCATTTTCCCACTCACTTTGGTATCATCAGCAAACTTTATGAGGGTACCCTCCAGCCCATCATCCATATCACTTATGGAGACCACTTGTCACCATAACACATCAGTTTCTCCAGGAGGAAGCTGTGGGAAAATGCATCAAAAGCCTTGGAGAAATCTGGGGGTTCAGCGTCCACCCACACCAACCAGGAAGATGACTTTGTCTTAAAAGGCAGTTGAGTTTTCCAGGAGTGATTTGCCCTTGGTGAGTCCCTGCTGGATTTTCCCAGTCATGTTCTTCATCTGTCTTGTGATAGTTCTCAGGAGGATTCATTCCACAATTTTCCTGGGTCCTCTTTTAAGCTCGTCTAGTAGATGGGGCTGACATTACCCTTCTTCAGCCTTCTGGAATGCCTCATGATTGATTGGATATTAGGAAAAAATCCTTCCCTGTGAGAGTGGTGAGGGCCTGGCACAGGTTACCCAGAGAAGCTGTGCCTGCCCCACCCCTGGAAGTGTCCAAGGGCAGATTGGATGGGTCTTGAAGCAACCTGGGCTAGGGAAGATGTCCCTGCCCATGGCAGGAGGTGGAACGAGATGGCTTTAATGTCCCTTCCAACCCAAACCATTCTGTGATTCTATAATCCTATAATTCTATGATCTCCACAACTTCTCAAAGATTATGGAGAGTGGCCTCACAACAGTGTCAGCCAGTTCTCTCAGCACCCTCCGGTGCATTTTGTCAGGGCCCATCCATTTGCAAGGGTTAAGCTCCTCTAATAAGTCTTGACATAGTTACTGGCAACAATCCTGAGCACCTAATTAACCATCTACAGAACAGAGACATCAAAAGAGGTTCAGGAAAGACTCCAGAATTGCAACTAGGCATCTGCCCTTCCACAGGGAAGGTCCCCCCTCTCTCTCTCAAATTTCTTGCTTATGTTTTCTTATCTGTTCTGTAGGATTTTCAGTGTTGGATATTCCGTGGCTTTCCCAGATGCTCCTTTTCAATGTTTTGTTGTCCTTACATCCAGAAAGTTCATTTTTAGGGGGACAAATGGGAGGCCAGGTCTTAACTTAGATCTCCTTGCAAAAGTGTTAGTGTACAATTACTTTCCCTTGGGATATGGACTAAACCAAATTACTCTTTAAAATTACAAAGCCATTGATTTATTTTTTTAAATAAGATCTCTATTTTTTAAAGAAGCACATGGATTGTTCATGGTGTTAATTCATTTCAGCATGCCTCCACCCTGAAAATTTGAATGAAAATTAGATTTATTTTGCTTTCCCTATCTTCGTTGTTTTAATGACAGTTGGAAAATGGAAAAAGGGACTCCTGTACTTATTTATATACCAACATTTGCCCACAGAAAGAAATCCTGACAGTGCAGCCAGGATTTCTGAAGTGGAAATTTCAAAGGGAGATGTTCCAACAGAAGCCATTCCTCCTTTCTTGCTGGCTTTACTACAAACCAATGTGCAGTCACACCCCAGCCCTGCAAGTACTGACACATATGCCTGGTTTCAAAAAGGATGGAGGTCATGTGTCTTAAAAGGGATGACTCTCAGGCACACAATAAAGCACGTTCAAAAATCTGAAGACGATAAAAAAACTTGAGGAGTTACATCCTGGCACCCCTTTAGGACCAAATTTGATCATCTTCACTTCCATTTACTAAGTGCTTTGCTCAGCAAGAAACATTACAGGTATTCTTGTCAGGTCTAGTCTCATCATGGTGGATTTGAAAGCCTTCCAGTATTCCTTAGTGCAATAGGAATAACATCAATCAATTTTTGTTCTCTCGAAACTCCTCTGCTGGAAGAAGCCTTGAGTGGAGGGTGTGTTTTGTTTTGTAACTTTTCAAAAATACTGTACCCGTGCACGTGCAGAGACCTACAGGTCTGTGTTACAGAGCACAAAGCAGAGCCCTGCACTGCTGGTTTCGGTGGAAGAAATGTGAGGATGGGTTGGTATTCAGTACTGACATGATCATGTCTGTGTGTCTCTTTAGAAGAAAGAAAAAAAAAAAAGAGAGCAAGACAGCATTTAATTTTAAAAAGACGCCTGTTTTTATGTGAATTTGATCCAATGTTTTATGCGGGAAGAATCAAAATGTTTCTACTCAGCTGCTCCTTCTGGCAATAACAACCAGCACAAAGCATATTGCTGTTCAGGTCTGGCCCAGGAGATGAATAATTGCCAAATCCTGTCCTGGGTCAAGCAGCAACCCAAAGTCTGTTGTCAGAGTCTGGGCACTGGGGAGCCAGCCCTGTGTCATGACCACGCTCTGAGAAAGGTTTCAATACATGAGGGAAATTAAAAGGGACCACCTCATCATACAGTGATGGAATGGTTTGAGTTGCAAGGGACCTTAGAGACCATCTCATTCCAACCCCCTGCCAAGGCCAGGGACACTTTCTACTATCCCAGACTGCTCCAAGCCTCATCCAACTGTGGCCTTGAACACTTCCAGGGGTGGGGCAGCCACAGCTTCTCTGGGCAACCTGTGCCAGGGCCTCCCCACCCTCTCAGGGAAGAATTGCTTCCCAATATCCCATCTATGTCAGTTTGAAGCTCTTCCACCTAGTTCTGTCCCTCCAAGTCTGTGTCAAAAGTCCCTCTCCAGCTCTCTTGGAGTCCCTTTAAGCACTGGAAGAGGCTCCAAGGTCTCCCCAGAGTCTTCTCCAGGCCAAACAACCTCAACTCTCTCACCCTGTCTCCACGGCAGGGGGCCTTCAGCCCTCAGAGCATCTTCTAATATCCTTGTACCCTGCAGTCAATCTGCAACGGGAAGAAGAAGTAAAATCCCTGTGTGTTATGAGCTGCAGTGGAAAACAACAGGGACACAAGCAGCCCATTCCAACCTAGGACAGTCCTGGAGAGTGACTTAATGACACAATGTTGGTTTGGCATCTATATCCCAATATGAAAGGGACAGGAGACCCCTTTTCTCACTGTGAAAGATTGTCTGGCAGGGAAAGGAAGACTGACTCAGATCTCCGAGGAAATTTCTTGGCTATGGTAAGATTTTATCCAGTAGATGCTGGAATATCACCCCTCAGCATCACCTTTAGTCCACACCTAAAGTTACAGCCTGGACTTAAAGAGCAGTACAAGTTTACATCTTTAGGGTGTTGTGTGTTGTTAGTGAAAATTCAATCAACATCACAGCTTTATAAAACAAAGGGAGAGACGGAAAAGGGTCTCCTGACAAAGCTACTTCTCAGAGAGCTCACCAGAAGCCGGTGAAGGCCAGCCTGCTTTAAATGACAAAAGTTGGGGGAGCTATCAGCCAAAACCACGCTCCCCTCGCTGGCAGCCAGGTTCGAGCCTCTTCCCCCTTCCCCATCGCAGAGCCTTTGTCCTGTCGCCAGCAGCCTGCCCGCAGGCAACAGCCAGCTTTCTAATAAAGCAGCCCCTTTGTCAATGACAGCAATGATTATCTCCTACAGCTGCCCGTGGTGTTGCATTTTGTAACACAATTTGGCCGCCTTTGGCCCTGGTTAGTTCTATTTAACGTACTGCAGGGGGTTCACTGTTTGATCTCTAATTGATATAATTGACTGGGAATAATCAGGGCAGCTTTATAGATTTTTATTGATAGCTAATTTTCCTTCATCCATTGTTTAATTTGATAAGACTATAACCTAATTTATTGCCACTCTGATAGGGATCCATTACCCTTTTGACAAATGCTTCTGGGGCCCACTTGTCAGCAACTGATTTGAAAGAGCTGTTAAGCCTACAGAGCCCATCATTAGTTAATGGCAGTTTAGAAAGCTAATGGCATTATAAATTAAGATCAATAAGTACATGGAAATTACAGTTGTTCAGCAAGACACCACTATATTATTAAACAAACATAATCCTGTACCTTTGGTTAATGCACACACAGGGAGCTTCCAAGCGAGTTTCAGAGCCAAATAAAGCCAGGTGATTAGCAAAGGAAGAGCCCTTCTCTGGTGCTGGAATTGCCAGATTAATTCCTAAAGGATCTTTGCAAGAAAAGAAAGAAGGCAGCGCTGCTTTATTTTGCTGTATAAGCAACCCGAGGCCTCAAAACACCCTCGTACAAAACAATACCCCTCTCGCTTCCTTGGGTTTTGATCTGCTCCAACAACACTTTCAAATGCATAATACAAAATCAGCAAAGGAGAGGCTCCTGGATTTATCCAAGGGATAAAGAAAAGCAAACACAGCATCTCTTGATACTTTCACATAGCTTCCTCTTAATTCCTCACAAGGCTTGATTGGCATTGAGTGACGTTTGATCACTTTGGACCAAAGCAGGATGATGTGCGTGTGGAGATTTTTTTTCCCCAGCAAGGCACTGTGTTCTAATGAGTACAGCAAAGAACAGGATGTCAGAAAGCCTGGAGTCAGGTGTGGCTTCACCACTGACCAGGTAGAGGACATTGAACAAGTCTCTCCCAGCTGCCTAGATCGAGGCTGTCTTGTTGAGGGTTCAGCACAGATAAACTTCAACCTCAGTCGTGTCTTCAGACCTTGACAACTAAATAACAGCTAGGGCTGAAGCAATCATGGGGCAGAAGGGATGAGAGAGATGGGATAAAAGGGAGAAACACAAGAAGTCCAGTAATAACCCAAGATCTAGGAGACTTGTAGAAGACAAGATCTTCCCACTATCACCATCTGGGGTGTCTATGCCAAATGCATTGCTCATTTAGGTGAGCCATTGAATGCTCTTATGGACTCTGGATACAGACTGGAAATGGAAAACTGAGGTTGTCACATACCTAAACATCTCTTCTGCCCTCTGAGAGGGTTTGATATTTTCAACATAGGGACATCTGATCCTGTTATGGAGCAGACATTCCCTTGAAGCAGATCCTGTGTGACTCTAGTTTTTATCACTGTGTATTCAGCTTAGCTGGCACAGGCTTTGCTTTGCTTAATATGCATGATGTAAACAGTAGGAGCTCATAAGAGAATCCAATGTCCTTTCCTTTGGGACAACAACCTCTGTTAAAGGAATGGGACACACAGCTGAGGGCAGCTTGTGGCTTCTGCCATCCACCTTTAATCTGCAGCTACAGGCCTGGCAGCACCCTCAGGCACCTGAGGTTAGGTGGGATGAGTGTGGTCATGTTTTTGGCATGGGTCATAAATTCAGCTTCAACAGTTTCCATGTGGAGAAAGGGGGGTGCACCAGCAAATATCCCAGTATTTGAGTCAGCAGGAGCCAAGGTTTTGCAAGAGAAGGGAAAGCATGTTGGTGCCACTCAACCCAGCCTAAGATATGCCTAAAGTCCCCTTTGAATCTAAGATTAGTCTGGAGACTGGTCTGATGATGATTTAAATGTTCCTGATACCTACCAGTCTTTGCTACATGAGAGCTCCACCAGCAGTGAATTGGTCTTGTGAGCTGCTACTTGACTTCATGTCCCACTTGGGTGCTAACTGGATGCTTTGGGGCTTTCATAAGCCTGAAATCTCTTTTCATGCTGGCTCAGTTCTGGTGAAAATCTGAAGGCCTGGCTGGAACAAAGCTCTACTTGTTTCAAAGTAGGTGAGGACAGAACCAGTCTCCTTTGCTGCGACACAGCCCTTGCCCTGATCACTGTCCCCCCTTTTGTCATCTCAGCCTCACTCAGCCATGACAGGTAGGTAAATCTCAGTGATCCAGATAGAAATTCCTGATGCAGCAAGCTCCTTCTGAGTGTATAATTTCATTTTTAGGAGGATCATGATAAGACAAACTACTAAATTTGTCAACAGCTCATCCGTATTGACAGCAAGTTTGGCTGATTTACAGATAATGAGCTTACTGGGTAGGAAGACTATTGGGAATTTTAGTTGTTTCCTTAATGAAATCACGGCTCTTCAGTCAGAAGTTATTTACAGTGGCTGAACTCCTCTCAACAGGGATGAAATATTATGATTCTGTTTGTCCTGTGATAACTTTGCACAGGTTAATATTGTGTTATGTCAGTGTTGACCCAGACTTAAAATTTGCTTCCTAAACTGAGGCTCAGCTGACGTTACTCAGGAACCTCAGAATTCAGAGACAAGGTTTTGAGGAAGAAGGCAGACATGGGTAATATCTCTTTTAATATATAATCTGGGCACAAGAATTGGATTTGAAGACTGAAGCAATCAAGGCTGCAGTCTCAACATCAGTGCTGTAGCCATTTGAGAGGGATTTCACTTCGGTCTGGTTTGTCCCCATTCCCATTCATAGTTAGAAAGTATCAGGAACACTTCTAGAGATTATCTCCTGGTTTAAAAATAGTCCTGTTCATGCATTTGGAGACCAAATGAACCAATGAATTGTAAGTGGAGATGATCAAGAGAGTCACAGCAAAAGGGCATTCCAAATTCCCAGAGATATACAGCTAAATATACTGATATATATTGTTTCTTTAGGTACTGCCAGATCTGCTTCAAAGGTTTATTTCTTCCCATTACCTTCTTAGAAATGTTTATTTCTTCCCATTGACTAAAGGAGGAGCTTAGGTAACTGGATCAGGCTTACGCATGTAATTCTTTGATAAATATGCTTATTTATCTGGTAGAAATGGTGGACACAAATCCTCTGCAGGGTTTTCTTTGGTCAAAGAACCCTAAAACACATGTATTGAGATATAGATGTGCCTTTGATGCTAAACATGCAAGGCAGGGATGGAAAAGGTGAGGAAAGAGGGGGAAATGAAGCCACTTTGTCACTCAGTGTGAATGAAAACACAGCAAATAAAAAGTGAGACTTCAGAACATGCTTTTTCCCCTTCAATGTAATAAATTGATAAACATAAATAAATAGATATTGAAAATATAAATATAATGATAATTAAGTAAATAAATTCGAATTTGATACAGCTCCAGTGAATCTAAAAATATTTAAACACAATGAGGATGTAGTCACTGTTCTTGGAAGCTGCTCAGTGTAAAACTGGAACTTTGATATATGAATTTGCCCCAGATGGTTCTCATAGGAACCAGCAGATGAATTTTCACCACTGATTCTTAGAATTATAGAATCATTAAGGCTGGAAAAACACTCGAAGATTATTAAGTCCACCACTAAACCATGTCCCCAAGTGCCACATCTACAAGTGCAACTGGTGCAAAACCATGGCCTTATTGCGACCTTACAGCACCTAATGGGCGTTTAGAAGAAAGATGAGGACAAACTTTTTAGTAGGACATGTTGTGAAAGGACAAGGGGTGATGGTTGTAAACTCTCTTAGAGTTTATTTAGACTACATTTAAAGAATAATGCAGTGAGGGTGGTAAAACACGGGCACAGGTTGCCCAGAGAGGTAGTGGAAACATTCAAAGTCATGTCGGACAGGGCTTTGAGTAACTTGGTCTAGTGGAAATTGTCCCTCCCCATGGCAGGGGTTGGACTGGATGACTCTTTAATGCCCCTTCCAACCCAAACTGTTCTGTGATTCTGCAATACTTGCTGCTCTCAGTCAGTGTCACAGCAGTAAAATGTAAATCCAGGGAATCTCCATCCGCTTCTCCTGGACCCAAGGCAATAAACTGGCCCCAAGACAATAAACATATGACTGTCTATTTATCCCCTAATGAAACAGTGACAACACAAGAGCCACAGGGAGGAGCAGGGGATGGTGGTGGAGGGAGGAACTGAACTGTCTGTTCACTTGAAATAAAGCGGGCAAGATTACGAGACTCGTGTACAATTCTCCACGGTCCCTAAAGTCTCTTGCAAAAAGGTAGAAATGAACTAATTTATTAGTAAAATCACATCAGGGGCAGTAATTTCATGTTAGTGAATTTACATGTAATAACATTAGATTTCCAGCCCTCCATATCAGCACACTGTGGCCCTCTTGGATGATGAATGAGCTGCCTAAAGAAAGATGATAGTTTGATTGTTTTCACAGTGAACGGATCAGCATTTTAATTTCTTGCCTCTGTGTTTATTGCTTATTTGGCCCCTTGCTCAGCTTGTAAAAACTTGGCTAAATGGAAATGAATAAATGTAATTACTGCGGGTGACAGTGGTAATCTGTGTGGGTTTTTCATATTGCCTTTGCCAACGTTAATCTAATCACTAGAGAATATGTGTCACTGCACAAATGCACTGACAGAAAGCAGAGTCCTCCGTCAGTGCCAAGGATATAGAGGCTGGAAGGAGTTTTTGCTGGTGAGGGTTTGTTGCTGGGACAAGGCTTTAGTGCACAGGGCTGTAGATGATAAATATCACCTTTACATACTCTACAACCTGCCCAGGAGAAACAGCAGAGACACAAACCAGTGCTGGAACTGAAAGCAAGTTTTTCCCAAGCATTATTACCTTTTGGATCTCTCCCAGAGGTTTGACACTGTCTCTCTGTGTTATGGTCACCTCTTGGATGGCATTTGCCTCCTTCTTCTCAGCCCATAGTCTCTGTTGGGTATAAGTCTGTTTTGTCCTGTGTGTGGATGGCACAGGCTTTGCAGAGCTTTGACTGTAGGACTGAGACACCAGTTTTTTTACACAGTAACATGTGAAAAAATGTACATCAAAATAACAGTCATGTTGCCTAAGGCTTTGTGGTCTGAGGAAACAGATCCAGTACCTGACAAAGAGGGAAGATGTGAATTTGTAGAGGTCATTATTATTGGGCAACAGAAACTCAGAGGGATTAATTGATTCTTCAGATATCACACAAGAAGTGGGATTCAGTTCCAGGTCCAAACACCTGCATTTAAGTATATATAGACTGGTACAGGTGTATAGATATGATCTACTCTCATTCTAGTCAATGGAAATCACAATGGAATTTCACAAATGGAATTTAACTTCCTTTGTAGTTACTTTTATTGCCATTTTAAATATTCAAGAGATGCCTTCATGAGCCTGGCAGGTGTAACACAGGATTTAAGGATCGTTTATACCCTTCTCATGAGGCAGCTGTAAGTCTGTAAGGACAACCTACACCTAAACTTAGAAAACAGAAGACCAGAAGGTTATTCAACTTCTCAAAAGTTGATGTCCGTTTTGGGATAAGCTGAACTTTTCTCTCAGCTTCATACTTGGGTCCTCAATGACTGCACTGAGTGCACAGACATATCAATTTTCTCTTAATTGAGCCATTTGAGATATCTCAAAGTACTCCAGCTGGCATCTAGCTGAGAGTCCCAAACAGTGGGATGGATAAAAGTGAGGAAACTCATAGGCTGAGATAACGAGTCAAAAGCAAAGATTTTACTCTCAAGCAAAGCAAAACAAGGAATTCATTGACCGCTTCCCATCAGCAGTCAGATGTTTAGACATCTCCAGGAAAGCAGAGCTCCATCACACTTGGAAAAACAAACACCATAACTCTGAACATCCCCCACCCTTCCTCCTTCTTCACCCAGGTTTTATTGCTGAGCATGACACCACATGGTCTGGAATATCCCTTGGGTCAGTTGGGGTCAGCTGTGTCGCTTCCCAGCTTCCTTCTTACACCCTGACTGCTCACTGGTGGTGCATCTGAGAAGCAGTAAATGCACTGACTCCGTTTAAAGTGCTGATCAGCAGCAACTAAAACATCTCTGTATTATCAATACTGCTTAGGTCACAAATCCAAAACACAGTCCCATGCCAGGTGCTATGGAGACAACTAACCCTATGCCAGCCAAAAGCAGACGAGATAAGGAGCCCTCTGTCTGACAAAGTGCGGTCAGTTCTGTCTGCTCAGTCACCTTGATCCTCTCTCAGCTCATGTGAAGTCATCTGAGAAGCTTTGGTTACCTGCCAGCTGTTGGAAGCAGCTGAATGTCCAAACAGTGAGGGCTTTCATCTGTGGTCATTTATGACTGGGCTGAGCACTGTGTGTGTCCAGCACAGTGGATTGAAGGAAGTTGACTTGCACAGGAAGCCCCAAATATGTTCATGGGTATTTGCAGTGTGCCAGCTAAAGGATTTATGGGGGCTGAACAGACAAGAAGTTGTATTGGTCATGTGAATGCAACCTTAAAACATCAGGAAACATCAGGAAGTTTCATGCTGTGCATAATCCCTCTCTTTCCCATCACCATAAAAACTGATAATGTCCTCAGTGTTGTCCGAAAATTGTATGAAAAGTGGGCATATGCCCAGGGAGACTATAATTAGAAAAGTCAGGGAAAGAAAGAGAGAATGTTGGCACTTATTGCAAGCACAGTGCCATTTGCAAAGCCAAGGGTGGTTTGACGAAGCAGCTCTGGGAGGTAACAGTACAAGGTGCTGTTAAAAACTTCTTCATCTCTTGCTTAACTCAGTTGAGATGAGTAACATAAAACCCTATAAAAACTCATTCACAAGATCATGATCTGTGACTGGTTCTTTCTTTGGTGTGAGAGGACAGGGAGCCAAAATTAATGTAACAGGTCTCTGACATCCCCTCTCTTCAACTGGCTCTCCCACCTCCTATTCCCCAAATGATACACATGTACACAAAACACGTGCAAGATAATTCCCCAGTTTGAAGTTGGAGAACTGAGGCACAAAGGCTGTATCTGTACTAGTAAATCAAATACTTCCAGGAGACTCTCTGCCCCAAAGTCATCTGGCATTGCCTTGATATCACTCTGTAATTAAACCCTCTTAACCTTCAGAATAATGTGATCACACCCAAACTGCCCACTGGGGTGGGGCATCAACAACTTCTCTGGACAGCCTATGCCAGGGCCTCACTGCCCTCAAAGAATTTCTTTTTGATATCCAACCCAAATCTCCCCTCTTTTGGCTTAAAGCCATTAAATGGCTGCATTCAGGAAGTGTGGTCAAGAGATGCATAGTTGCAGATGTCAGATGTGATAGAGAAGAGACAAAGACAAGAGCTATGTACGAACCATCACGTCAGCATTGCCTGGATGAAGTTCCAAGTCCATCAGCATCTTCACTGTCACCACTTTGGACCTTTCTAAACAAGTTCCTCAGATTTCCAGGTTCAGTTCTGCACCTTCCAGTGCTTTAAGGCTCACAGCCAGTGTAGGCAGAGTTCACATCTTTGTCAGATCTACAGCTCTGCTCAAAATCCCTCCATATAACCACTGCAGGTTATGCTGCCACTTAATCTCTTCCCCAACTCTTTCACTGCACCTCTTATCCTCTCTTGGATTTGTTTGACTTACTTAGACTCTTTTGTACTTACTTCTGGCTGTTCTACACACAGTTCATGCACCAATTTAACTAAATCAGTTTAGAAACCAATTTAGTTAAATCAGTACAAACCCCTTGGGTAGAACCAGATGGAGAATACCTTTAATTGATTTAATGTGAGTCAGGGTTTTTTAGTTGATATGCCCTATTTTCTTGTTGACTTTTACAAGCAATACCCCACCATCAATATGAACATGGTCTCTCACACCTATAAAGAGGGGATTTTTTCCATAAGGAAACAGGTCTGGTTTTGTTCCCAAGGTGTTTGAGTATGAGAATATGAATATGAGAAGAATAAGCTGCTTCTTTTGCTCCTCCCACTCCTGATAAGTAGCTGCCTTCTCTGCTTAAAATAGCCCTTTATTTTTGCTAATGTAGTGATTCATTTCAAGAGGTGAGAGGAGCAGAAGGCTCTGGAGAATCAGAGTGGGATAGAAAGCCAACACTGCAAATACAGCGCACATCACTGGTGACTTGGAAGCCGCAATTATTCTTTGAATAAAAAGGCCTGAAAAAAATGAGTCCAGTTCACACTTTCACGCTTCATAAACTCCTCCATTAGCCAGGCTGAGAGGGCAGCCTAGGACTGAACATACAACAGGGCTGAGAGGTCCTTCCTGCAGGTTCCTTCTGAGCAAAGGAGGCACTGGAGAGGAAAAGGAACTCACCACTCTGTTATGTGTCCTCTGCTGACAGAGATCTTTGTATCCCATGTTTTATCCTTCATGGGCATTCAATTGTTTTTGAAGAGGCAGTCAGCCAAATAGGGCCAAAATAATTGAAGGTGGGAATTTAAATTGCATTCAGTTGGACCTCAATCTAAAAAAGCCCAAGCTTTGTAGTTTCATCCAGTGGTAAACTGAATTAAGGTCACCTTAATTCTGAACGAGAGAGTCCACACGGTGTTTTAATTTAGTTGAACTAATCCACTTCAAAAAATTAATTCAGATTAATTTTCCTCAGTATCCCTGAGCAGATCTGCAAAGCTGCCTGAGGGGGTTGGGAGCAATTTCCCTGGACACGGAAATTGAACGGAATAGGCTCCAGTCCAATGGCAACTCCACAATAGAGCCTTGTGTCAGCACTGTTGTTCCAGAATTAAACAGAGAATCATTTCAGATTATCTGTTGTGCTCTATGCCCTCATCCTGCCTTCCTTCACAATAATTTCCTTAATCCCAACGACACGAGAGTTGAACCATGAGGTATCCAAATCCCATAACAAATTCTCCCCCACAAAATTAAATGACAACATGGAACAGCAATTTAGGTTCTAGTTATTTTTGTGGGAAGCATTCCTTCCAAAATGAAAATAAACATGCCTTCAACCCTACTTGGAAGGGCGTTGGGTTTCAAAACTTTTGGGACTAATTGGAACCCTGCAAACCAGCCAGAGTCAAAGTGAAACTCCTCAGTGTAGCTTATGTTGAACTAAATGTATGTGTTAAAAACAAACAAACAGAAGAGCAATCACATTGAGTTTTAAAGGTTGTAATACTCTGGTTTTTATTAGTCCAAGAGAGAGTTTGGAAATATTCTCCAAAGAAGTAGCACGTTGACAGGATCATTTTCTTTGTACATAAAGTTGCAATTAAGTCCATGTTTTTATTTCAATTATGTTTCTTCCTGATTTCTTAAACACTTTCTTTTTTTTAAAGAAAAATAAATAGAAAATTTGGGGGTTTTTTTGCACCTCTTTTTTTTTAAATAAAAAAAAAAGTCTTGGCCTTATTTTTCTCAGTATAGTCTCTTTCTGAGACTAAGCTATTTAAAGTTTTGGGGACAAACTTAGACAGTGGCCTATAAAAATCCTAAAGCAAGTGAAAAACAATGTTCAGCACTTTGTACTTACAGGGTACTGCAACTTGTGAACTCCTGATAATACTCTCACTTTGAGGCAGCCAGCTTTGGAAAATCAATAATCAGGCAGTAGCTCTTGCAGAAGGACTTGCAGGCACAAAAAAAAAAAGCCATTTTTTGACACAGGGAAACACTTTTTATTACTAAACTTCCTCACTGAAAATAGTGAATTTAAGTCACAGTCATCAATGAATCAGGTGCAAGTATTTATTGTGTTCTCCTCATTGCTCCTTTCTCTCAGCATCTTTATTTTTAATTTGTACATTGTATAAAACGGACATATTTAAAATATCAAGGTTTCAGAATTCTCTTGCAATCTGGATGAGAAAAAGCTTCGTGTTCTGCTTGGATCATCTGGAGGGACAGTTGTGAGAGAGACTGTACAGAAGGGAGCTTGTTACAGCAAATAAACTGATATTAGAATGTAAATTCCTTTCATTTATTCATTATCTCTTTTTGAGACTGAGCTGTTAGAGCAGTGGGTGGAAAAATGTCTATTTTTATTAAATGTCCTGATGGTGGCAGCAGTTACAGTACATTTAATCCAACAGCAAATGTAAGAACCTGTTTTGGCCAGGTAGCATGACAGTTTGCAAGCAGAGAGGTGATCTCGGGTGATCTCGGGTGATCTCAGGTGATCTCCAAAAATTTTTCACTCACCTCTGGCCTCAGCAGTTCAGTTTACACTAAAAAACAGGGAAGGGGTGGTGGTGGTGGGAGGAATAAAAAATTAATAATAATAATAATAATAATAATAATAAATGAATAAATAAAAAGCTGTCCCAGGAGCAGTGTAAGGCAGAACTGTGTGAGAGAGTAAGAGGTGGCAAAGCTGGGCAAATCAAAGAGACTTTATGTTGGTCTGTGTGGCTGGAGAAAGTGATCGGCAGTAAAAATTCAGAGGGAAAAAGGGAGGGAGGCAGGGCTGGGTACAGGCATCACCACTGTAGTGATTCAGGAAGAGAGTTTAAAGCTGCCTGCTTTCAAAGTCACTTGTATGACTCAGGAGGAGGAGGAGGAGGAAGAGAACAGAGAAAACAGACTGGAGGAGGAAGGAACATCTGAGGAAGAGCTGTAGTTTTCCAGACAGAGCCAAATCATTAAATCTCCTCCTTTTATCTCTCTTTCAAGCAGAAAAAGAAAAAATAAAAAAGAAGTTCTGTAAAAGCTCCTTTCCCCCTTCCTGTTTTTCTTGAGAGATTAGATTCTAGAAGCAGAATTTTTTTGTACATTGCTGTTGATTTCAGGTGGTTTTGGTTCCAGCTGCCCAACTGGGGTCACTCTCAAGAGTGGCTGCCTTTTCCAGGATTTGCTGGAGACATCCAGTCTGGAAATGCAACCTCTTTAAGTCAGATGGGCATAGTTATTGAAGATGAGAAAGATCCTGAAAATGATGAAGAGACGGAGAGAAATATTTTACCAGAGCCTGTAGTGATAGGAAAAGGGGCAGTGGTTTTAAACTGAAACAGGGTAGGTTTAGATTGGAGAAAAAGAAGTTCTTTGTGATGAGGGTGATGAGGCACTGACACAGGCCACCCAGAGAAGCTGTGGCTGCCCCATCCCTGGAAGTGTCCAGGGCCAGGTTGGATGGGGCTTGGAGCAACCTGGGATAGAGGGAAGGTGTCCCTGCCCGTGGCAGGGGGTTGGAATGAAAAGATCTTTAAAGTCCCTTCCAACTCTGACCATTCTGTTCTTTTATGATCTATAATAGAGACATAAAAAAGACTGATTTAAGAGAAGTAATTCAATCACTCCACATCCCTCCTACTAATTTTGAGACAGTCCTCTCACCATTGATGGTGGTTTTGATTTACTGGCCTCAGCCATTTTGAAAGGGCATGAGCAGTCCAGATACAATTTTTTCTGGCATAAAGAGATCTTCTATCAGCATTTCTTTTCTGGAAGAGATTAGGATTGGATCCTGATGCTTCATTGGACTGCTGACAAAACTTCCTGCAGATTAGATTTCTAATGCCAGTTTCTGCCTTGCAGGGGAAGAGTTCATACACTGAGGACAGAACTGAAGCTCCGGAGGAGAGAGTGGGAACGTATTTTGTACCTGCAAGGTGCAAATCCTTTTGTGCAGCAAACACTCAGTGCAAGCTGTGTAAACTGAACTTTCTGAAGCAAACACTGAGAAATTCAAACAGTTTTCCACATTTTCAGGGAGCCCCCGAGCTCCCGTTGCCAGCCAGCGGAGCCGGATTGTCTCCCTTACAGGCAGCAGTAAAGTTGCTTGGAAGAAAACGCGAAGAGAAGAAAACAAAACAGACAAACCTCAAAGTCCCCAGGGGAACGAACAGAAATAAACACAGTCAATGTGGAAATCAGTGTTGATTCCTGCCATCAGATTCTCACTCTGTTTGACCTCGGGAACAGCACTGACATGTACCAGAGGGCAGGGTGTAGGAAAAAAAAGGCGGGACTCGTGACATGTGCAGTGAGGACATCTGATGTGTTTTAAGAAGTTCTGTGCCTAGAAATAATTAATATAAACCACCTCCTAATAGTTATACTTAACTATTATTTAGATAAGCAATAGTAGTGGAATTTTTTCCAGTGTGTAAAGCCTTTAGAAAACCAAGAGCTTAAGGGAGCATCCACATTTTTCCATTCAGTGACTTTAACTACCTTCTGTTAAGTTACCAGACATCTCTGCCTCCAGGTCAGAGGTCACTGCCCAACGTTAATAAAACTAACAAAGTGAGGCTCAGATTAATATAATCAAATGTTATCTGCCTTAAACTCAGGCATCTGATCTCAGCCGGTTCCCAAAGATTGCAGAGGTATCTCCAATAGACAACTTGTGTCACCTGTGATTGACATCAGTCTCAGGAGACGAAAAACTTGAGACCAGAAGCACCTGTAGGTGTCATTATCTGGTCATTAGCTAGTTACAGGGTCCTATTATTCCTCCCCACCACATATTTTACTTTGTATGGCCTCATGTCACTCATATATGTCACTGTTCCTTACAGAATCCAGATTGCACTCTCTTCCTCTAACCCCATGCTGTATCTCCCACATCTGCTGATAATGGAACTGCCATTTACCACTTCTTTGCTTTTCCAGGAGAGGAGCTTGCAGTGCATTCAGAGATGCAGGTATCCCTGTAATCACTGAAGAGAGAGAGAGAGTCACATCTCACTTAATTTTGGAAGGTATCATGTCTCTATTTGCAAAGCAAAATACTTCAGATTTCAAGTTTTGACGAAAAACTGGTGTTTTCCAAAGGTCAGGGAAAAAATATCTGTCCAGCTTGACCAAGAACACATATGAAAGTTTCAAATGTCAAAGTGTGGGTCAAGGCACATAGACATTCTTGTGTCTTAAACAAGCAGCTAAATGGATGAACTGAGAAGAGGAGCATCATCTGTCCCATTAGCCGTCAGCTGCTTATCCCCCCAGGCCAAGACAACATATTGGGGGACTTTGTTATATTTTCTTTTTCACTTGGCTAGTTCTGTTTGAGTCAGTGGCTCAGACTAATTACTAGAAAATAAATAATAAAATATGTAGGAGCCTCAGCATGAGTGAATCTCTTTGCATACAGAAAGAACCAGCCCAGGTCTCAAAAATTTCAGCACAGAGCCAGGAAATTTAGCAATAAAGTAAACAACAAGAACAAGGAAAATGTACTTAGCTTTGTTCTGGTTTTATTCACTTGATCAGTGTCTGGACATCCTTAAAGTTACCACCCCTCTATTTCAAAGAAGACAAGTGGTGGTTGTGCTGCCTTGGGCTTCATTCCTTCTGTTTCCACAAGTGGTAGAACTTTGCTGTGATATTAGAAGAAGAACTAAAAATATTCAGACATAAATGAGTGATGGTATTAAACTTGGCTGATTTTAGTTTGTGTTTAAAATTAGGATGTCAGATCAGATTTATCCCCCAGCACCCCTTTACGGACAATGGAAAGAAACAGGCACTTTCTCAGAGCAATTTTTCTAACCTATCTTTGAAACATATTTTAAAAGGGGATCAGTCACCCAGTCCAAGAACCTTTACTCTGGGATTTTAGGAGAAATCCCAGAGATCAAATTTCTGGTTTAAACACCACAGTTACCTGCCTTTAAATTAATTAAAGAAATCTATATGTCCAGAATTTAAGGAGGACGGTGTTTAGAAGTAAGGTTTTAATGCCTGAGGGCTTGGGTCCAGCCTGACACCCATTAGCACCTGGAACAACAATGGAATTCACCTCCTGTCACCGTATTTTGTAGGCAGCTATGGCTCAGTAAGGTAGTCAAGGCTCTCCTCACACTCAGTGAGGAAAAAAACATGGTTCATCTGATGTATTTTAGAAATACTCTAGTAGAGAAGGAAATACGAGCGCTTCCTTCTCTTCCCTGACTCTCAAGGCAGTTGGGATATAGCTACAGACAGAGATGTCTCGTCTGCAGAAACATAACTGTGGGCAGATGAACCCCAGTGAGACATTCTGTATGACTTTATTGTTTCTTTCTACTTTAAAGCTCCTAGTGGAACTCCAAGATTGTGAATTCAGGTTGAATTCAGGTTCAGTCTTCTGCTACCCACAAGAAGTTGCAAGGAATCTTGATTATTGACTATCATGGACCCATAAAAGTACGATTCAATCAGAAAAGAACAGCTTCAGAAATCAAGAGTTTCTCTCCACTCTTCCAACTCCCTCCAATTATAATATAATTTGATTTTTTTTCCTTTTTTTAATAGCTACCCTATTTGACCTGTATTGGAAATGCCACTGAATAAGATGCTTTTGGCATCCTTACAGAGTTCCCGAGCTTCTCTTGTGAACCCTACAGCACAATGTCTCTCTATTGTCATCCCTGTTCAGCGTTTTTAGAAGTCTGCAGTGCATAGGTAATGGAACAAACTCAGGAAAATGCTGATTATTGACGTTTCTGAAAACATTAACAGTGATGTTATACAAAGTGCCAGAAAGTAGAACACTGGGAAATTTGCACTGAGATGAACGTAGCACTTGATACGGGGAACATATTTATTGAACAGAATGGGACATATTCAGAATAAACACAAGAAAGCAAACAGTGAATAAACTGTTATTACTTTTCTTTTACTTTATGGTGCTGTGTTACCTTCAGTTTTTGTTGGTTTTGTTGATGCCCTTGTTTCAGTTGATGTTCAACATTGCTTAAATAATGCAAGTAAACCTTTATTTGCATCTGTGCTACGGCTCTCTCAGCACATTCTTGTGCCTCTTTCTACTTATACTTGATTTCTAAATATGAAATAGGCAACTTATTTTGCCAGAGAGTTCAGTTCTCTAGAACTAGACCAAATTAAAAATTGAATGGTTGTGATGGCTGGTGACTCTGCTTGTCTGATACAAGCCATAAATGCAATAACATCAAAGATGCACCCAACACTGCAGATCACTCCCAAGTGTAGGTGCAACCAAGGACTTGCTTCTACCATCACCACCAGAACTAAGAAAAATAAGGACATTTTTGTTTGTTTGTTTTAATCACAGAATCATTTAGGCTGGAAAAGAACTCCAAGTCGACCTCTCAAGTCCAAACTGTGTCAGATCCCCCACCCTGTCACCCAGCCCAGAGCACTGAGTGACACGTCCAGTCGTTCCTTGAACACTTCCAGGGATGGGGACTCCACTGAGCAGCCCATTCCAATGCCTGACAACTCTTTCCATGAAGAAATTCTTCCTGATGTCCTACCTGAAGCTCCCCTGGTGCAACTTGAGGCTATTTCCTCCCATCCTGTTGTTGGTTGCTTGGAAGAAGAGTTTGATCCCCACTTTGTTACAACCTCCTTTCATGACTGTGTTTAACATTCCAGCACTCCTGTAAACTAGGAAGATATTTTTATTTGCTTCATTCATACTCAGAACAACGTTCAGGGGATCAGTAGTATTCATGCAATTAAAAGTGTACTTTTTTAATTTCCTTTTCTCAAAACTACAGTTTGAGTGAAAAGTTCTTAAATACTCCTCATCCAAAACTAAGAATGGTTAGTCAGTCTTATTTGAATCAGAATTGGTTTCTTCCTCAAATCTAATTGATATCAGAGAGTGACATTAACAGCTTCCAAAAATGTTTATGGAAGTCTGAAGATATTTCAGTAAATGTACATTCTCAGTGATATTTTAAGTCAGTTTCAACTTGTTTCGTAATCTTATTTGATGATCCCTAATGAAAATTAGATTATATGTAGAGGATTAGAGATTAGCAAGTGTTGCTTTTACTTGAAGCTGCCTGGTAACAGAGAGCAAAAATTTATTAATGTGATGTTATTATTAAAATAAATCTTTCAGTGAAAAATTAAAATCTGCTTCAAGCTGTGTATTTGTTTTCTATCAGAGTAATGAAAGGGTACATGTAAAAAATAGTTTATATGGGTGAAAGATGGGCAGAGAGGAGAATGGAGAGATAAACTTCCACATTTAAATGATTTTTGAAAATGTGTGATACCATTTTTAACACCTTTTTAATCATTTCAAAGCCTCATTTTCAGCCAAATCCTTCAAATCTGGACTTAGACATGTGAGAATTCAATACAAGGAAGATGAGGATGATTATAAACCTCCCAAGCCTTTGTATTTGGCCAGGATTCTATTGGGTAAAGCCTTGAGTCATCAAAAAGTTTTAAGCTGAAGGAGTGTAGATTTAGGTTGAATATTAGGAATAAATTCTTCCCTGGGAGGGTGATGAGGCCCAGAGAAGCTGTGACTGCCCCATCCCTGGAAGTGTCCAAGGACAGGTTGGATGGGGCTTGGATCAACCTGGGATAGTGGAAGGTGTCCCTGCCCATGGCTGGGGGGTTGGAATGAGATGGTCTTTAGGGTCACTTCCTACCCAAAACATTCTGTGTTTTTTATGGGAAAAAAAAAATTAAAAAGGCAAAACTAAAACCAAAAATATGACTTGCAAAACTTTCGATCCCTGTTTGGTACAAGAGACTAACAAATGAAGACAAGAAAGGAGCAAGAGACAATGAGAGAGTTTTGGCTGCTAAGGTTGCAATTCCACTAGTAAACTAAAGTTGACAGGTATCCCATGTAGTCATCCATGATTCTGGTCGTGGTCACTACGAAAAGTGCTGCCAGACAACAATTTAGCCCAGGCTAGATGTGCACCATGCTCCGGAGAAGCCTTTCTCTTCCCATGGCTTGTGGAGGGAACCCAGGGCAGGTCTGCATCTAACACAGGAGCCTCAGTGAAGGAGGACCAGCACAGCCTGAGTGCCAGCAAGCTGCAGTCTTGGAGGGCTTAGTCCTGCCACCGCCATCAGAACCAATTATTCCTGAATAAATCAATTAAATGCTGTTTAACCCCAACAGAAATAGAGAAAAAGGTCCTTTGTGAGAAGAAGACTGGAATTCAGTTTGTCTTCTTTTTTCCATAGGGAAATCATGGCTGAATTCCAAGACGTTTTTTAAGTCTGATTTGTTTTTTTTCTTGCATGTTCTGGTACATTCATCCGCTTATTTGTTCAAGGAATGTGGTGCTGGTAAGAGATGCTGGATTGATGCCTTGGGGAGAGCAAAGCCTTTTATTTGGCAGGTTCTACCCATGCTCCACACCCACATGGCTTCCCCCTGACCTGAAAGGACCACCTTTAAGGGTGAAAAAGTAGTTTAGTTTCCCGGGCCTTTTCAAACTTGCCCTTTCCTCTGGATCTGCCAGCAACGGCCAGAGGGTCACTGGAGCTTATTTTTATAGACAAGGGCACACTGTCAAGGGTTTCATTTCACATCCAAAGCTTGCTCGTAAATTTTGTTGGCCTTGAAACCTCACAATAGCAGGATTTTGAGTTTTTCTAAAGGCAGCTGCTGGCCAGGCTGGCACGACTGTTTCTCTCAGAGTCTTCTCTCACCCTATTTCAATTCAGGAAATTCTATAGGCCATGAAAATAGTAATGATAAGGGAAAAAAATGAATAGCAAGGATGTTAAAACTCACTCTACAGATCTCTAGACTTCATTTCCTCAGACAAGTGACTGCAAACCCCAGTCCAAAAAAATCTTGTATGCCATGCTTTACTTCTAGCAAGACTCTCTCTTCTCATTTATGTCTCTGCACAGTTTATTGTCTTGAAGACGGTTTGTTAAGGTTACCCACTTCTGGGTGTCCTCCTTCATCCTCTCTGTCACCTGTGGCATCGGAAACCTCATGTAATATTCCTGAACAACAACACATCGTTTTTCAGGCAAAGATTAATATTTGACAACACCCCTATGCTCCCCACCCAGGCCTTGATAAAGCTTCTTAATGAGAGATGGAGAGAGAGAAAAAAGGTGGAGAAAGAAAGTTGTGGAAATAAGGAGAAAGAGAGAAAGGAAGACAAATGAGCTTCACAAACCATCCCTGAGGATTTTTAGGAAAAGTAGTAATTTTTAAAATTTTCTTTAAAAATGGCTAAAGGTGGTTGAAACATGGAATATTGTCCTAGTTTGAAGGACCTGTGGGTTAAAGTGATTTCTGAATATGGGTCCTAGCTCTCCTTTGTAATTTAGCTTGATAAAGGGTGTTGATCCTGAGATTTGGAGAGAGTCCTCATTTCATCTGAAGGACAAAATCCCAACAGTGGGAAGCAGGAGCAGAGTCCTAAACATCTTCTTTCTTGACTGAAAACCACCTATGCTCCACCCATGTGGATTATCCTCCTCTGCCATCTCTTCTTCAAAGGAGGGGAGGCTGTTTTGAAAACAATATTCCAAATCTCATGCAGGTTATGAGATAAACACACTCCCTATAAGTCTTTTTCACCACTTTGGGTTTCTGAGGAGCTTCAGATTCTCAGGATGTGTCAGTTCCTGTTCTCTCTGTATGATCAGGTCTGAGGGTTTGGAAATTCAGGGCTCCACAGGTAAATCTGTTGCAAGTGGTATCTGCAATATCTCATTACAAAAACTGCAAAATCAGGGCTTCTGTGCCTTCCCCTCTTAATGTAGTTTTTCACTGAATGTGTCAGAAAGCGTCTCCCATTTTAATATTTGATACATAAAAAGAGATAGGAGTGCTGCAAAATACTCGATACCACTCATTAACAGATCTGGGGAATCCTCCTCAGACTGTCACTGTGCCCTCCCTTCACCTCTTCTCTTTCCAAAAGAAAGATACAAAGCAGGAAATTCACAACAGGAAATTGCAATTATTTCTGTTGCCATTACCACTGTTTTTTCCCCCTCCCTCTCCCCAGTCAGGAGTGAAAAGCCAAAGGACGGCGAAGAGCAATTTCTCTTGGAAAATGCAACATTTTGGGTGTTCTTGCCACTGATGCTGCATTTTTAACACCCGCCCCTCTGAGTGTGTTGTCATTAAAACTTCATGGCCAGCATTTTATTTATTTATTTATTAGCAGCAACGCCACCCCTGCGCTCGGCAGCGCTTCCTGCCTCCCCGATTTCAGCAGCGCCTGACCCCATTTCAGTCAATTTTCCATATCCTGCCTGTCTCGGATCCGCCGAGGGAACACACTGATGCTGTGTTTATGCTAATTTTATGCTCTCTGAGTTGTGTCTGTTATTCAAAGCAGTTGAAGCAGTTATTGCCAGTAATCTTATTTCTGTGAGAGCCCCCGGGGCAGAGTGAGCCTCGGAGCCGGTCCTGCAGACCGTGTCAGAGCCATCACAGCCTGCTGGTAAATGGCAGCTCTTTCCTGCAGAATCTGATATCAGTTACTTGGCAAACACAGTAATAAAATGAAACAAATCAGATTTTCAAGTAAATAAACCAGACTTCAATGGCAGCAACAATGGTCAGGACAACAGGATTTTAATAAGTGATGCTATACAGGGGAAAATATCAGAGTGCTGCATCCCTTCTTCTTCCTGCTCTGCCCCTGTTCCAACACAAAATTATTCTGTCTGAACCCTTATGTACTGAAAGCAAACAAAAAAAAAAATATACTACCAGAATGGAATCAGCTCTCCCAGTCAGTAAAATGGGAATTCACCAATGGCATGTACGGAAATTCCCCTGCCAAGGTGCTGAGCTGTTGCGTTGGGCAACAGAATAAGAAAATTTATTGTTATTCCTGTTTTTCTGCTCAATAATATCCATGGGAAGTTGCATGAGACTGTCTACATTACAGGACAGATGATAGTACCTACCAAGGGAAACCTTTTGTTTGGAAGAGCCAAATGTAATCCATGGCTCTGCCACCATTTTCTTGGGTATCTTGGGCATGTAACTTAGGGATGGGTCTGGCAGTGCCCATCACCTTTTCAACAAGATTTTCAAGCAAACAAAATCACCCAATTCCTTGGTGCTTTCCTAAAAGCCAAATAAACAGTAGACAGAAAAGGTGTTTTATTCTAAAACAGCATTTAGAGAAAAACTTGAAGTTCTGCATTTTCAGACAGCCTTGCCTTGGAAACTGTTTAAAGTTTTGTCAGACAGCCAATAGCTGGGGAAAAAAAAATTGGATTCTGGCCAATTTTCAGTTGCCAAAAATGTAAGCCATTTTTCTCATAAGAAACGTTTCCTATAGAAAACTTCAATTTAAGAAACATTTTTCAACAAGAAGACATTTCAAATGGAACATTTTCATGTTTTTCTACTGCCATCAACAGCACTCAGCTTTTATTGTGCAGCTTAAGGCCATGTTTGCAGCATACTGTGCTCTTTAGAAACTTGCCCAGTTACATTGAGTCCTCTATAGCAGCAGGAGCTCCCATATATAAATTTATATATGTATATATACATAAATGAAACACAAAATCCTGGATTTAATCTCTCTGTACCGTAGTTTCTCATCTGTCAAAACTGATTAATAACACTTCCATTTCATTACTCAAATAATTTTTAAACTTTTCTGAAAGTCTCTGTCATCTGTTCTCCACGTTAAACTTCCTGAACAGCAGAAGTTTTACTCTGATGCCACTTTCCTCATGTTTTGTAGGTCTGGCGAAAGCATTTGGAACTTTATGTTTGTCTCTGAAATCATACAAGACCGAAGGAAACATTCAGATCACCCACATTCTCCTCCTGGGGCGTCTCGGTGATGTATCTGATGGCAAATTAAATATGCCCTGATTGATCACTGTCCTGATGTTTGGCCACATCCATTGTAACAGTTCTTGATCCCCAACACATTGTGTGACCCCTCACAAAACCCATTTTGGAAATGATTCCTGGTCCAGGAACTGTGGAGTTTCGAGGCGTGGTAATATTTCCTTGACTTGTTTCATTTTACAGCACATAACTAGTATATGGTGTTGGACCTTCTCTGATCAAAAGATGAGCGAAATCTGTGAGAGTATTTTTCTATTTTCAGCAATATTTGCACCAGTTTTAGTGGAGGTAACAGGCTTTGCATGTCCAGATGTCATGGGTTTGCAAAAGTCCCCCTCCTTGGGAATTGAAAATAGTTTGTCCTGATGAATTTCCGGACAAAGGCCAATCAGGAGTTTAGGTGACGGCTTTGTTAATTACATCTTCAAGAAAAAATGGAAGAGAAGGTGTGGTGGCGTGGAAGAAATTAGCAGCCATGTGAGGAGAGATGTGGCAGGCCCCCAGGTGGGGGGCCAGGTCTCTCTCCTCCCCCGGTCCTGGGTCAGGGGCAGGAGCAGCACTGAAGCTCCCCCTGACCAGATGTGTAACAGGAGTGAAGAAAAAAAACTGTAAAGGAGAACTTGGACTGTTGTAGAAGAAATTCCAACTAGAAAGATAGTGAAGCCTTCAAGGTCAGAGCTGGCAGCTGGTGAGAGAAAGAAGCGGCGAAAGGGGGGAGGCAGCTTCTTCTCCCCCTTCTCCCTCTCTCTCCCTTTAGCAGGGAAAAAGACTGAGATCTAAAAATC
>JAWMRA010000113.1:111448561-111481010 GCA_035584735.1 Pseudotriccus pelzelni
TTTTTATATATGCTAATAATAAATCCTAATATTATTTTCTCCCCAATCAGATCTCTTTGTCTGCATAAACTTCTCTCGCCTTAGAGTAATTTGTGGGGGGTGTGGTAAAAAATTGTCCCCTAAGCAAACCCATGACACCAGAGAAGGGCAGTGGAGATGGTGAAGGGCCTGGAGCACGTCTGATGATGAGCGACTGAGGGAGCTGGGGGGCTCAGCCTGGAAAAAAGGAGCCTCAGGGGGGACCTTTCCACAATCCCCTGAAAGGAGTTTGTAGCCTCTTCTTCTAGGGAACAAGTGCCAGGACAAGAGGAAAAGGTCTCAAGTGTGCCAGGGGAGGCTTAGGTTGGATATGAGGACACATTTCTTCACCAAAAGGGTTGTCCAGCCCTGGCACAGCTGCCCAGGGCAGAGGTGGAGTCCCCATCCCTGGAAAGATTTAAAAGCCATATAGATGTGGCACTTGGGGATATCGCTTAGTGGTGGCCTTGGCAATGCTGAGGGAACAGTTGGAGTAGAAATGAGAGCAGGGAATGAAATAAATGGTATCTTTTCCCCACTGAATTATTTTCTCTATAGGCTTTCTGGGAAGCATTTTATAAAATGTTCATTTTAAAAAAAAAAAAAAAAAAAAGAACTAAGAGCATCAGTTGAGTTTTATTCCTTAAGAACAGAAGTGTTTAGAAAAATGATTTTTTGAAGACTTTTCCAGATGAAAATAATATAACTCTGTTAAAGAGATGCAGACAGTATTCTGCCTATTTCTGGACAGATGTTCCTTGCAATAGTTGCATTTAATATGGAGGTATTTCTCCATTCATGAAGCAGACATCAGTTAATTGGATTGTTCTATAGATTTATTAGTTCAGAAAAATATTCAGAATATATGTATGTGGGATTTTAAACATGTATGTATAAGTCTAGATTAAAATTTATTTTAGGGTCTTCATCAGTGCTATTCCTTCTAAAGTAAATAAAAAAGTCATTATGACTTGGATAAGAGAGGAATTGGGCCACTTAACTTTCTATATCAATCTCTTTTACCTTCTCAGAGGAGGTGATGTCTGAGGACAAGCGTATACGTCTAATGTCCTTCTTCCAATATTACTTTTATATTTTGGCAATTCATATTATTCTTAATGGAATGCAAAAAAAAAAAAAAAAGCCTTCTGAATTTTCTTGGGGTTTTTTTCATTAATAACATTTCCATATGTAAACACAAATATAAATACAAATACAGCGTAGGCATGTAAAGCTTTGACAGTGTTTTCAAGTATCCGTTGGCAGGAAGCTACTTTTTAATATTAATGGCAAATTGCTAGATTTAGGATATCCAAAAAAAAAAAAAAATACCAACCCAGTTTTCTGTTTCTGTATGTATTTGTTTTACATGTTTGAAAACATTTGAGGCTTGGAAGATGGGTAGTTATTGTGTGTCCCTCTTCCCACAGTTCTAACTAAGGGGTCCTGCTGTGCACTACTGAGGAAGGAGGTCACTGGCCACCTGACAGGCAATTCCAGCACAGCTGTTTTGGATACTTGGCAGCCAAACTAAGGGACATATCTCTGAAATTCATGGAATCCTAGAATGGTTTGGGTAGAAGAGACCTTAAAGGTCATATAGTTCTAAACCCCTCTGCCATAGGCAGGGGCATCTTCCACTAGATCCATATAACCTGGAAAGGTGCTCCAGGGAGATAGAGGATCACAACAAACTTGGGTTAACCGAGCAGAAGGGAACAGATGTCAAGGTTAATCTGGATTTTTATTTTCCTGTTGAGACAATATTTAACTTTTTGACCAACTGAAGCAGCACCAGGAACAGGAAAGGAAGGACCAAGTCCTATGCACAAGTTTAACATCCCTAAATTGCTTCTGCAGCTACTACAGGTGTCACTTGGGCTCCAGTGTGAAATGTGTGTCTAAGCTTAGTGGGATAAGTAATCTTTTGGAGGTTTTCTTTACAGCATCCTCATGGTTCAACCCCAGCTTGAGATGTGGAAGACGATCACTCCTCTGCCTGATGCCAACCCAAATCTCCCCCCAAAAACTGAGCCTTGTCGTTTCAGAGATAAATAGGCTAATTTTCCTATTACTGCTCAGTTACTTGTTGCAGCAAAGATATCACCTTATTTTAAACAGATGGTTTAAATTGCATATCTGCTCTTTTTTTCCTCTCAATTAGCTCCTTTTATTGTATTATTCGTTTCTATGGCAGAAAGGAGACTTTTGAATCTTAGAACATCCTGAGCTGGAAGGGACCCATGAGGATCATCGAGTCCAACTTCTGGCCCTGCACAGAACAGCCCAATGATCCCACCATGTGTCTCAGAGCATTGTCCAAACACTCCTTGAGCTCTGGCAGCCTTTCAGGCCCTGACCACTCCTCTGGGGAGCCTGTTCAGTGCCCAACCACCCTCTGGGTTTCAGTTGTTTCTCATTAGAGAATGCTGCAAAACACGACAGGCCAGCCAGCTTCACTATTTTCAAAAACTAGGCCCTTGAGAGCATAGTTTTCTCTCCCCAAAGATATTTAGGGCAGTGGTCTTTAAAGAACTTTCTCTTCCATCCATTGTGGATGTCCCATCATAACATAAGCTTACACAACTGGAATATATAAGTTGAATGGTACCACCAATGCAACCATTATTACAGTCAAACAAAGGAAAAAAAATTCCCAAGCCTGAAATTCTAACTCATCCTTTCATATGTGTCTGGATTAATGTTCCTGGATTATTTCAAAGAATCTCCATTCTTTCCATTGCTCAGACATCAGTGGGATCATTGCTTGTTTCGTTACAAATGAACATGGACCAGGGCTTGGAGCAACCTGGTCTAGTGGAAGGTGTCCCTGCCCATGGCAGAGGGTTGGAATGAGATGATCTGTAAGGTCCATTCCAGCTCAAACCCTTCTGTACTCACATGATTCTAACATGCCAGTGTTAAAAATCAGCTCTTCACCTTTAGATCCAAACAGCTTCATGTTCTTCAGCAACAAGAACATGGGAAATGAAAAAGATAAACAACCCATTCTCATACAGAACTTCTGCTAATGTTAAAAAATGCTAATAGATTAAAGTCAGAGATTTCTTCATTTTATTGAACCTAATAAAAATACATAACTTTGCTCACTCTCTTCCTCTCCAAAGGGTTCATTATTTGCCATAGAATGAATGTTACCCGTTAGAAGATTCTCAAATATTGTTTCCTTCCTATTCCTCTTAATTTGGCTGGAGGTGCAATGATCCAAGTGAATTGGAGCATTAAATTCCTAAGAAAAGAAAGTACACCCCTTATTTCTCTCTGATAAGGCAGAGCACACACACACACACACACACATACACACACATGCACATGTGCACACAGACACACCATTTTAAGCCCCAAATATTGTGCTGAAACATTTCTCCCTCACATATAGGCTTGGGAAGAATTTAGTGCTAAATAAATGCTGCCTCAAACCAGGCAAGATAAAACATAAATCATTGCATTAAAAACCTCTAACAAGTCTATCTGCTTTTTGAAATGACTGGGAGATGAAAGAGAGGAGTCTCATTTAAGAAGGCCCAGCGGAACAGTTCTGCATTTATATAGCTGTTATCAAAAGCAATTCATTTGGAGATCAAATAGACTGACAGATAGGACAAGCAGGGGATCACTACTGCCTTCAGGCAGCCAAAAGCAAGGCTGGTTTCCCAGTACCATCACTAATATTGGGTCTAGTCAATGCTCATGTCTATTATGGCTCGCAGTAACAGCCAGCTGAATGTTAATATACACTTCTTACACTCCAATTCGATGCCGATTTGTAGCTGAGGGAGTAAATAGTCTACAGCCCTTTCTCTGAGTTGTTTTTTTTTTTTTTTCTTTTCCTTTTTCTGCTGGGAGAAGCTCCTTTTGTAATTATTGTGTGACTGCTGTAGGTTTAGTTCTTACAAAAGCAGTGCCACTGAAGACTAAAGCAAGACAATGGACTTGCCCCTGTCCCGTTAAGAATGTGCTGTGGTGTGTCCATGGACAGCACCTCTCTTCCTTCTGTGCTGGAGACATGCTGCTGCTTATTTACAGGAAAAAATCTCAATTCTGTTTGCTCCTTTCAAAATAAAAAGCACTGCATCAGCCCAAGGCTGGCTGCAATGTCTCCAATTCAGCACATCATAAGGAAAACTTATTATTTCCTCTCCAAAAACACTGTCCTTGCCATGGGGTAAGCAACAAGACTTATTTATGCTGATGTTAGCCATCTAAAATATGTGTACAGTGCTAAATAAGACAGGGTGAAGAAGTGGTGCCCAATTTTGAGCTCAGGTAACACAGAAATTACTTGTGTTTACATAGTTTAGCACAAAGTTTTTGTCTAGTGGAAGGTGTTGGAATCTAGGGGGTTGGAATCAGATGAGCTTTAAGGTCCCTTCCAACCCAAATCGTTCTATGATCCTTTGAAATCTTTTCAAAATGGAACTGTCTAATCCGCACTGTTACAGCTCCTCAGGATCCCAAGAGATGCCCCTATGGCCCTAAAACATGAATATTATTTTCTGTAGGGTTTGTTGTTTTTTTTAATGGGAGGTCTGCCTTATGGCCATGGTGATGTTTTCATTGCCTCGTGCTGAGAATACTCGTTGCATGCCTTGGGGTGCAGTAGCAAAGGAGTTTAGGATGCTGCAGAGTCTAAACTGCAAAGGATACCCATAGCAGATTCCTCCTGACCAAATGTGGACATGATTATATCCCAACCATCTTAGGATATATCTGAACAAAGGGTTTAGGGACCACAAACACCAGATTTGTAATTGCTTACAGAAATCAGTGCTCTCTGAGATGCAATTGCCTTGGAAAAGTGAAATCTCAGCTTTCCGATTTGAGTAAAATAAAAAGTCAGAAACAGCACAAATGCAAAAAGAATTGGAACACAGCATGAGAGGGAATAGAAAGTGTGGGGATGTGCTTATCAACTTCTTTGCTATATGTTACATCTTTTTGTATTGTTTTTGTTACTATTTTCTCTACATTTGTTCGTGTATTCTGCATTGCCAGATGCAGCCACACTGTATGGAGAGCACTGGAGACTCGTTCGAGTGACAATTCAATGACTGCTGTAAGAGGAAAGCAGCAAACAGGTAAGCTGGATAGTTTTTGCTGGACAAAAGAGGACTGGGAATTGTGGAAGAAGAAAGAGAAGGAATTAAAACTAAGAGGAAAAGATGGGGTAGAAAGTATGTGAAATGGAGTACAACAGGAAGAAGTAGAAATAATACACCAGTGCAGGACTCAGGGCTTGACACTAAACAATGCATACACAAGATATACAATAAATTCATTAAAAGCACTGCACCACCATTCAAAATTTGGCTCTTCAGTCTTACAGAATGTTCTGTTTCCAGTGCACAGTCCCCTTTCCTTCAACATAGAACTACAAATTGAATAGACCAACTTAGCCTGGAAAGGGATGCACAGAGGTCAAAGTGGGAGCAAGGTAGACAGGGAATGACCATTCACTCTCTCTTCCAGTAAAAGGACTATGAAATAAAATAAATAGCTCAAGAGACAGCTTTCAAAATAGAACATTCAAAAGGACTGTTGCTTCAAAGAATACTTCAGTAAATTGATGTGTCCCTTGCTGTCTGATGACAAGATGACACTTAAAACTTACATGGGTTAAAAAACCAGTAGAACAAATAAATGGCAAGAAATCATCAGGGAATGTTAAATAGAAATGAGCGTCCTCTGAGCTGCAAGTCACAGGACTGTGGGGGAATACACCAGAGAAATATTAGTCTTTGCTGTCCTGCTTCTTCTGCTATTCCCTTGGCTCTCTGGACACTTTTAGACACCAGGCTAAATGGATCTTTGATGTGGACCAGCCAAATTATTCTGTTCCCATCACAAGATGTCTCTTTCCTTTTTTTTTGCTGGGTCTTACTCTTTGTTCCACAGCCCAACTGCCCTGCAGATAGTTTTCCTGCAGAGTCCTTCATCTGCTGACCTGAGAACCTATTCATGGGTTAGAAAAAAAAAAAATCAAACCCATTATCAACAAAACAAAGTCCTGGTGCCTCTAGTGCAGCCAGATCCATCATGAGGAAATCCAGTGCAACACTTGGATGCCAAACAAGATGGGATGAAATACTAATTATGGCAAGACTTTACAAAAAAAGGCTATCTGCCCCCGTGAGAGAGTCCAAGCCTCCGAGCTAGTCTCTCGTGGAACAAAAGTAAGTTGTCAGATTTGAATAATTTCCCTGCATGTGGATAAATCCTCACATTTCTACACCCCCCACCACCCCCCCTTCCTTCTCCCCCCTCCTCCCCCCTCTCTTCAGTTTTGCAAACAAGAAAAGAAACACTAGGAGCTATTTCACTGGATAACCATGCAAATGAAACAGGAGATTTAAATGTCTTAGCAAGGAGATCAGAGACACAGTTGGAAACAGCTGTAAGGGGCATTGGGATGATTATAAGGGAATAGGATGGGTGCATTATTTGGCTTGGTGACTTCATTAGTGATATTTGGCATCAGATGCTCAGCTGGGGTGAATCCGAAGAGCTCCTCTGTGCCTGCTTAACCCCTCTGAGGATTCACTTATTTGTCCTGAATATGGATTTCTATATTATTCTACTTTATTTTTTTCCTCCACTGTTTCGGTCTCCAGGCAGCATTTTGAAAATAGGAATTTAAGGCATGAGAAGATATTCTATGAGATGGAACAAAACTCAGGGTTTACCTGTTGCCTTGAAGATTCTGAGGACTCCTTAGAGACAAAATCTTGGGGTTTGATTCAACTTACCCAACAGTAAATTAAATTTGGGGATACAGCATCCTTACACAGGCTAAACCCCTAAAGTCTTCATTGCTTGTCACTCAGAATTATTGCTGAAAATGTATGTATTGTGGCATTTTTGCTCACACAGCAATATCAAATACCTGTGCAATAATCAATAGGAATTGTCACTCATAAATTTCTGATTTCTTTTAAATATTTTCTGAAATGAAATAAAAATTAAATAGGAGAATTTTCTTTATTTTTAGCTATTTTTCTAACAGATATGGGAGTGTTGTCCTTCTCCTGAAGCTGTACATTTACTGTTGTTAAAGTGGAAGAATCTCTAGCATAAAGCAGAAATATGGTTCCTCCTGAAAGAACATTCAGTGTTCTGGGTTGTTATTTTCATTTGAGGAAGATGGGGAGAAATAAGCAACCATTTGAGACATCCTGCCTGACAATATGTGTCCAAAAATCCAACCATTTCCAACCAAAAATCCATGGAAGTGTTCAGAAAAACATGTAGATGTGTTGCTTATGGACGTGGGTTAGTGGTGGGCTTGGAAGTGCTGGATTAGCAGTTGGACTCGATGATGTAAGAGGGTTTTCTCAACCCTGATGATTCTGTGATCCACGGATGGAATGGGTAAGGAAGACAAACAAAACACTTCTTTTCGTGCACCCAACGGACTCACAAACTTCAGACCGAGTAATGGAACAACTGCACCTTCATTCAGCAGACAAGATGTGAGTGGGAATATTTCTGTTATTAATAGCAAACTTCTAACTCTTCCATAAAAGGAAACCCCACCTTTTTCTGTCAAGATGAGACTGCATGTCCCTGACAGTGCATCATCCGTGGCTTCTGCCCATGCATTTGGGTGGAAAGTTATCTAAAGCAGGGACGAATGTTTGAAACAGACAACTTTGGTCAGTGTCCTTAAAAAAGTATCAGTACTCAAAGGATCATTGGAAGCTTGGAACATTTGATTTTGCAAAGAAAATTTTAAAACAAGGGTGTTTAGGAAGACAGATAGTCCCTGTGAAACCATTAAAATTTAGTTCACCATTAAACCACGTTCCCAGGTGTCACCCCTGCACAGTTTTTGAACATTTTCAGGGATGGTGACTCTACTACTTCCCTGGGCATCCTGTTCCAACACCTGACCACCCTTTCAGTGAAGAAATTGTCTCAAATATCCAATCTAAACCTCCCTTGGTGCAACTTGAGGCCATTTCCTTTCATCATTACTTGTTCCTTGGCAGAAGAGACTGACCCTTACCTGGCTACAACCTCCTTTCACAACCCCAGTTCCTCAACTTCTCTAAACTCGTCACCAGTTGTATAAACAGATGTATAACATTCAAAAAATTTCTCCTACAGGGAGATTTAACAATTTGTATGCTAAGCAGAAAGTCTGACATTCTGCCTAGTGTTCTGACCCCATAACTGCTGGAGTTTTCTGCCCTTCCTCTGTGTGTCCATGGGCAAAGTGATGCCCATCATATCCAGTTTGGAAAGCACATTAAAAAAGCAGGATTGCTTTCAGAGTGCTGAGAGACTGCACAGGTCAGCATTAAGGGTCTGCTTGACCAGCAGAGCTTGGTATAAGGAGCCAAGGTGTGAATGGGGCACGTTCCTTGAACTTTTCAGAGGCATTGGATCACGGAGGTGCAGAAGTATCACTGCAGTTGTAAATAAAATTATACACCAAGTGGTACCACCCCCAGAGCAGCAGGTATAAGCAGAGGGTTTATAAAACATGCAGTCCTCGAGATAATGGTGCTGTTAGAAGGTCCTTCATGGCTTAGGTCTAGGGACTCTTGTTAGTCCAAACTGAATCCACCTTCACCGTTGTAAAGAGCAGAGGAGTTTTCACACAGTGTCAGAAAGGCAAAATTTTATCTCTGTGAATACCTTATCAGTCACCTCATGAGCAGCTCCAGCAAGTCCTTGTAATGTCCCACAGTCCATTGTGTGTAAAGAAAACGTCCACATTTTAAGCCCTCAGTGCTGTTGTATCACAAAACACTGCTCACAAGATAACTGCAGGCTGGAGCCATGAATCCATTTTCCCTTATTTACATGAATTTTCCACAGTGTCCTTCAGGAGGTATCATACTCAGCACTTCCCAAAGGAAATTATGTGTATAAAATTCATGAGAAATCCCTCTTTCTCTAGAGTATTAGTAGACATCACTCTATTATGCAACCCAGGAATATTGTGAACCAATAAATAAACCTGGAGATGAAGGATATTTACCTCACCAAAGCCAACATCCTGAGAGGTGTGAGGAGAATACGTGCCGTGGTTTTAAGGGATAGACTTGGGTGGTTTTTTTTTATTTCTGAGAGATCCATGGTGATTAAGATCAGAGCAGTACTGGCTGAGCCTCAGCAGCAATCACAGGAATGTGATTCTAATCTGTAATCATCCTTGTAATATGCCTATTTTATTAAGCAGTATTAATGAGCCTTATATATGTCATGTCTTGCTAGAGCAGAGGAGGAATTTGGTGGCTTAGTGCAAGTGATTCTTTCCAATTTCTGTCTGTTTGAACAGAGCAGGGCCAGAGTTCACCTGAAAAGCAAGTTTATGCCTGAGCTCGAGGTTTCCTACCTGCCATTAAAATGATCAGTGCAGAATACACTGTCCTTATAAACTCTGCAAAAGTGTAAAGTTATTTGAAGCTGAATTTTGGGAGTTACTAAACTGTACTACATAGGTTTAGTAGGCCCTGTTGAGATTAGGCAAGGGGTGATGATCTAAAACTAAAAGAGGGCCAATTTAGATTTGATGCAATTTTTACAATGAAGGTGGTGGAACACTGGCACAGGTTGCCCAGACAGGATTCTGCAGCTTTGAAAGAGAATTTGTACACACATAAGCAGTAAATTAACCACATTTATCTTTTAGACTCTGAAAATGCAGTCAGAGCTTTCAAAGATTGCTTTGCAACGTGGCACAATCAGACAGGAAAGACTTAATTGTATGGGAAATTTTTTAATATTTGAAGGTTGAAACAGCTCTGGATGAATAAAGAGGATTGGAAAGCAGTGTCAGAGGTGTTCCTTGCTGCCCTGCTTCCTTTCCTGGGCTCTCTCCCTGTCTTCCCCTTGCTGATGTAGGATATGGCATTGCCAACCTCAGCACACCCCTCTCAGGATGAGGGATGAGGTTGCACACATTCCCTCTCCCCTCTCCCCTCTTTCTGCCCCACCATTCATGTTTTAAGTACCTTCCTTCTGTCCAGAAACCCTTCCTGCTTTCCTGGGCTTTTTGGGGCTGGGGAAAAACGAAGAGGGATGTGAAAAGCAGGTGAGGTGGGCCAGCTTCTGAAAGACAGAAGGAGCTTGCTGGACCAGTCCAGAGGCCAGAAGAGATCCTCAGGGATCACGTTGTTCTCTCCTGCCTACTGCCAAGGGTGATGGTGTGTGCCAGGAAGGCTGCAGAGACCCTTGGCATGTGAGCCCAAAGGGGAAGGAAGTTATGTGATAAAAACAATTTCGTTTTCTAGTCAAAAGTGTGGCAAAGATCTAAAATCCTCTGCTCCTTTACTAAACTATTTGCTGATGTCCTCAATCCTTACACCCCAGTAGTTCCGCTCAGGATTTGCCTGGTTTACAGGATTTTGCCTCTGCAATAGGAAAGCTTTTTCAAAATTCCATCTCACTTATTTTTAGACTGTAACCATGTCATAAGTTCAATATTTTCAGAGGTGTTTCATTCCACTGTGAGACTAAGATAAGAGATGCAAGGTAAGGCACCTTTTGCAGGTAGCCATTGTTAGCTACAGAGAAAGCCTGAATTTACACTGAGCTTTTAATTTTCATGTGGTTTAAAATCCCTCCTTTTTCTGCTGCACAAATTGTTTTACCCATCT
This sequence comes from Pseudotriccus pelzelni, assembly GCA_035584735.1. NCBI lineage: Eukaryota > Metazoa > Chordata > Aves > Passeriformes > Tyrannidae > Pseudotriccus > Pseudotriccus pelzelni. The sequence continues at coordinate 111,459,208 of JAWMRA010000113.1, forward strand.
CTGTTTTCTTTTTGAACTCTCTACAAAATTTTAAACTACTTCTTACACTGCCGAAGTCAAAACCAGCAGGATTATCAATCCTAGAATAAAAGCAACCTTTTCTTATTTAAAAATCTCGTGTCTATGCAGCAAAATAACATTAGCTCTTTTGTGAGATCTTTATCCTGAGAAAAATCATCTTTAGTGATTATCCATCATGATGACAAGCTGTTCTCAGTCACCAGCTGTCAGAACAGAAACTCTGCCTGGTAAATACAGACACATCCTTAAGTACAGTTTTTCTGTCGTAATAAAATGCACCTCATTTTATGGAATCATAGAATTTTTTGGGTTGGATAGGATCTCAAAGGTCATCCAGTTCCAACCCCCTGCCATGGGCAGGGACACCTTCCCCTTGTCCAGGTTGCTTGGAGACTCATCCAACCTGGACTTGAGGAATTCCAGGGATGGGGCAGCCACACATGGATGATCCACTGGTCACACAGCACAAGGAATTTGTCCCCTTATGTTATTATCATCCCCTGAGAGACGGGGAATCAATCTCCAGTTGGCTGAATAACAACTTTTAGTTACTGTTTGTATTTGTAGACAACCTGGTCCCTCTGTGACCAGCCTACAAACAGACCTGCCCAGCAGTGACATCTGTAAACTCATTTTGAGGCTCTCAGCCTATTTTTAATCCACTTAAGGTGCATCGTGTTAATTTTGTGTGTTTTTTTCACCAAGTTTTCTAATCAAAAGGTTATGGTGTACCAAGTCAAAAGCCCCACAGATGCCTATTGCTTGAATACTGCTGCCTTTATCGACTGAACTTGTAATCTCATCAGAAAAAGAGCTATCAATTTACTTTGACAGGACCTATTTTCCATAAGCCTGTGTTGACTGGCATTCCCTATATGTCCCTTCTTTATTTCTGAGGATGGGGGACTCCAGGGTATGAGGGAAGAGGGTTTGCCACAGCACACACAATCTGCAGCTTCAGATTCGAGCCCCAATTGTCAGCCCGTCTCCTGGAGACTCTGGCAGCCTGAAATGGCCCTGCAGTTATTTTATGCTTTGCTCTCTCCAAATCAAGACTGTCCTGTCTAGAAATCCAAGGAGGCCTTTCTCAGTCTCTATATAAATAATTCTTTCATACAGCCAACATTATTAGTCATAGTGTGCAATGGGTTCTGTATTAGAATAGTAAAGAAGCCCACTGGCAGTGTGAAATGACTGATCTCCGCTGTGGATGGATCTGGAGCTGAGTCCCAACAGTCCCTACCTGGAGGCACAGGAGAATTTAAGTTGGTGAGGCGGAGGAGGGATTGGTGATATTAGGGAAGCTGACAATTTGTGTGACATGACAGCTCTTCTGCATGGACTGCACTTTTTCTTTTCCTTTTTTTTTTCCTTTAACCCTCAGCACCTTGCAAGTGAAACCAGCTTAGGTGCACCTATTATTTCTGTTTCTATTTTTACTTTTATTTCTATTTTTACCTTTTCTTTTGTATTTCTAAATCTATTTCTATCTCTATATCTATTTCTACTGCTATCACTATTAGCATTTCAATTTTCATTTCTATTTTTATACCTATTTTTACTTTCATTTCTAATTCTATTTCTATCTCCATTTCTGTCTCTATTACTATCACTTATCACTATTTCTATCTCTATTATCTCTATCATCTCTATCTCCAACACTAACACTATTGTTATTTCTTTTCCTTTTTTCTCTTTCCTTTTCCTCTTCCTTTTCCTTTTCCTTTTCCTTTTCCTTTTCCTTTTTTCTTCCTCTTTCTTTTGCTTTGCTTTTTATATTTCTTTTTATCTTTCTACTTTTATTTCTGTTTCTAATTCTATTTCTATCTCTATATTTCTATTGCTATCACTATTACTATCTCTGTCTCTATTACTATCACTACTGATATTACCACTGTTACCCTTTTGTTTCAAATATGGTTTCAATGGCAACTGGGCTGCCAGGATGGAACTGCACTTTTTGGAAATAATTAATTAGGACTCTGAATCCTGAGTGGGCAAAGTGGGCTGAGTTACCCCAGCAAAGCTGTATTAACATTCTCATTTTGTACCTGAGGAGCTGAGGGGCAGAGACATTAAATGAGTGGCCTGAGGTCAGAGAGGGGAATTGGTGGCAGGATTCAGACCTGAACTGAGGACAGCTCATATCCAACCTAATTTGGGAGCTGCAAGTTTCATTCTGCATTACTTATTTTGTTGTCTGTCGTCTTTTTCTTCTCTGAAACAGGTTCAGGTAACAAAAATGCTGTAGTGGATTTGTCTCAGGACAGGCAGCCAAGGGAAATGGGTGCTTTTTCTCATTTCTTTTCCCCTTGCTCCCAGTACAAGCCTTAGTGGGTTGCTGAACTGTTCCTTGTTTCATGTCATCTATCCCTGATTCATGGACAGCAGCACAGCTTTCTCTCCTAAAGCTGTTAGGGAAAGCAGGAGTCTACTATTTCCCTTGGAAGAGAAGACTTGAATTTAAAAGAGAATACCAGAGATGTATTAAACAATATATTAAACAATAATTTTTAAATAATTCTAATTTCTTTGGAATTACGACAGGTTTTTTCCCCGGAGTTTTGGAGACTACAGATACTCTTGAGCCTTCTTGAAGTTCTGTAGTCAAATCCTGAAGGACCTGAAAGATGGGAATATTGCCTGAGATTGTTTTTAACTCCCAGGTCTATGAGATGATTGAAGCCCTGAGATCCTGTAAACTCTTAGGGCTGCTTTGGATAGGGAAACCAGGACCTTCAGCTCTGAGGTGAAGTGGCACTGGATGAGTTACTGCTATGAGGGGCAACTAAAGAGCAGAGAACTATTTTCAGAGGGGAAAAATGTCAGAGAACATCTACTTTTTTAGTCCTTGTGCATTCCACTGTACATTTCCATCAGGAAATAACTCATGCTGAGTTGGGAACGGATCAGTGCAAGGCCACACTGGAAGTAGGAAGTGCATACCCAGGTTAAGATGAGATTCCTGCTTGAAAAGGCTACAAGTTGACCACCTCATGTAAGTTATTCAGGTGGCAGCTGCAGAGAGACAGGTTCTTCCAGAGGGGGATTCAGCCTGTCCTGCCATCACTGTGCATGAAAAATGAAGTGCAGCACCCTCCTGAATCCAGAGCTGATGATATTACCCACACACCAGGGTAAATTAGGTCAGTCTAGACACATAACTTTCGATAATTAGGGACAATGAGTGTAGATGAAAGATAGGTGGTCTTGGTTTTGTTCCTTCACTGAGTGTCTCAGACAGCACTGGTTCAGTGCTTCCAGCATCACACACTAAAATGGAGGTTAATCAGTGACCTCACTGAAAATATTCAGAGAATCATAAAATTATGGAATGGTTTGGCTTGGAAGGGACTTTAAAGATTATCGGGTTCCAACCCCCTTGCCATGAGCAGAGACACCTTCCACTATCCCAGGTTACTCCAAGCCCCGTCCAACCTGGCCTTGAACACTTCAGGAATGGGGAATCCACAACTTCTCTGGGCATTTTCTCCAGTACCAACTCTTAGGAGTAAAGGAAAATTTGTCTTGTCTTATCTCATAAATGTATTGTCTCCATCCCAAGTTCAACCCCTACACAGCCTGGATAAACATCTATAAATGTCTTCCCGCTGCTACCAAAAGAAACTAATTATTTCATTTGCCTGTGAATATGAAGAGCCAAATCAACCATGATTTTGCTCAGCAAAAGCTTCCTTTTCTAACAGTTTTTCCTCTCACAGTGGACCAAAACTCTCATTCTCAAAGAAATACAGGTATTAAGACCCACAGCAAAGAACTTCTGGTGTCATTCGCTTGGGAATAGTGTTTCAGACTTCAGTGCATCATATAATTTACCATGCAATTGTAAATTAAACAAGTGGATACTGAATCATCTCTGGACTAGTCAGCTACTAAGCCCAGTGGTGGACATGAAGATAAAAAATCCCGATGGGCAAGTCTTAAAAAGAGAGTCACAATTTCTGCTTCAGCTAATCTTCATTTCTGTGTCTGAAAACAGAAGAAAGCACGAGGCATAACAGAACAAAATGTATCATCCTTCTCCCTGCAATGCACAGCTTTTCTCTGGGATTAAAATAGGGTTTGCATTTTAAATTTTCATTTACTAAACAGAAAAATATTTTACTAGGAGGGAATGGTATTAAGGAGAAATGATTCTGTGTGTGCCCTCGGGCCTGGTGAAGACAGGATTTGATTTGCTGTGTTAGGCTGGAATCTGGATTGATACACAGAGATGAGAAGGTGTTTAATAAAATTTACATTTCATTTTCTCACTTGACACCAGTCTCCTGTCACTCACCAAATGAAGGGAATACGACAAATAACTTTTGTCAGCACCTAGACACAGAGAGACAGTCGGGGGGAGGGAGAGCAAGGGTGGGATATTTTTAGCATCACTCCTTTTGACGGCTGCGAGACTTGGCGTATCTCGGGCACCGGCCTCGCCTTTAATGTGCTTTGGAACAGAGAGATGTATCAGGAGGGGGAGCACAAACTGATGCAACCACACCAAACCCATCCAGGTGTAAGGACAAATGACCTCTGGGAAATGGAGGAGATGACCCTTACCCACAGCAGCACCAAATTTGGGTGATGCTCTTTGCTCAGACTGTGTGCAGCTCCTACCTCTGACGGGATTTGACCTGGCTTGAGTCTCTTTCCCACAGTGCTGCTCCACAAACCCTTTTCCACTCCCCTGTTTTGGCTGTGTCACCTCTTTCTGCTCTTCCTCTCTCCCCATTGATCCCAAATTAAAGTGGATGGTCTTAGTATTAAACCTTTTTTATCCCTGATTTTTTTCCACCTGAATTTAGGTTTCTAATCGAGGACCAAAGATCAGGGTCGTAGTCAGCATCTACTTGCTACAGGTTTAACTGCACAAATCCAGAGGGAGGGAGGTTTTTTGCAGGAGGACTGACTGACTATATTCCCCTTTTCTTCTTTTCCTTTATTACCCTTTGTCTGTTCAGCTGAATTTTAAGTCAGATCCCTGAATTCCACAGGGCCCCCACCGAACTTGGAAGGTGGTAAAGAATGTGTGGGACACCTGGAAAAGCAAGGTGAATAAATATTGCTCCCTACTTGTCATGCAAAAAAACCTGGAAAATATCAGGCAGAACACTTAAAAGCAGAAATTCCTTCATTTCTTTTCACACAGGATATAGATAATTCAGTTTAACATGATATTAATGCCACCAATTTCAGAAATCTCTTCTGGCTTAAAATAAAAACCAGGGAAGGCTAATTTCACATTTGCCTTTTTCTTATATTCTTGCCCAAGTATCCAGCACTGCCACCCCTCAGGTCTTATGCAATGTGGAAACTATTCAGGGGCTGACCTTGCTTATCTGCAATATTCTGCCATGATTTCTGTCCTAAACTTCTTTTTCCCCCCCTCTTTGTTGGTTCTTCCCTCCTGTTTTTCTCCTTTTTGTGAAGAAAAAGAAAGCAAAAGTAGAGCACAAACACTTCCCCAAACAACCCTCCTTCTAAAGACAGTTCAACTTGCAGTTGAAAAATAAAACATCCTTGATACCTTTCTATTTTCCTTTTTGGAAAACTCCCTAATGGAAGGGTCAGTCCTGTTTCCTTTTGTTCTTTGAAAACTGAAAATTTTGAAGTGCTTTGGTGAGAGAGGAAAAGATTGTTGGCAGCTTCCTGGCAGCTCCAGACCTGCACACACCCACACAGGGAGGTTTGAGCCAGTGAAAAGCAACTCTGGCACGTCCTGAAGGCGCTCCTTTTGTTGACCTCAAACTTCTTGGAGCTTCACTGTCCCTCACTGGAATCTGTCATGGATCTCAGATAGCACCTGCCTGCTGTCCCCACTCCCTAAAAACAGACTCCTTTAATATACCATAGAAATTTCCCCTTTGCTGATGTGTTCTGGGATCCTGGAATGATCCTGTGGTGCTGCCTTTTGCCCTTGCAATCACCTTTGTAATGTTGATCAGCAAATTATCTCCCAGCATTTCCCACCTTTCAGCATGTAGAAAGCTGGGATTATTTCAAGTCCTGGCAAAATGCAGAATGATCACCAAAAAAAAATAAATCTAAAAGAATTGTGAATCTGTATAATCAGTAAGTGCCCATAAGCACCCTTAGAGTATCCTGCAGTTTTCCTGATCCCATAGAGGTTTCCTCTCACAATTCCAAGTCCACCGAAGATTTTTTGAGTGTAATTCTCCCCTTAATAAGGCCATTCATTGCAGAATCAGAGAAAAACCTTCTGACTGGACACTTGCCTCCTTTATTTGCCATCTATACCTCTCATTCTATAGAAATAAGTGCCATAATAGATACCATAATAAATAGGGATTGGAAGTTATACCATATAGAGATGATGAAAGGGTTTATAATCTCATTGCTGTTATTTGCTTTCTCTTTTTTTTTTTTTTTAATTTTGTATTAGGCACACAATTCCTTCAACCCAGACTGTAATTAATTTTACTACATCACCAGTTATCTCTGCTCCCTAACCAGGCTTGTCATTTTAATTTTTCACAGGCTTTCTTTTTTTTTCTATCCGTGTGCCTGTTCCTGTATCTTAGTGAAGTCTCATCAGCTCTGGCCCAAAGCCTTAGGCAAATTTGTCTGTAATGCACTCCTCTACTTCAGACATAAGAGGAAAAAATACCACTTCCACAAAATGGGAAGGGAAAAAAAAGGGAAGAAGAAGAATTTTGTCTGTGCATTGTCTAACAATTCAGACACGCCTGGAGAGCTTGGTTAAAAATAAGGCTTATCCTTTCACTTACAGATGAGACTACAGAAAAAGGTTAGCAGGTGGAAACCCCAAATCCAGCAAACTGCATGACATTTTTGCCATTGGCTCCAGTTGTCAAATTTCCCTGACAGTCCAGAAAGATTTTGGGCCTCAGAGGATGGATCTACACAGGCAGATCCAGAGACTTCTACATTCGTTTTTCCTGCTCCTTGAAGGCTTCCTCCGTGCCCAGAGTGGAGAAGCTGAACTTTGCTAAGCCCATGTAGGTTTGCTGGAAGTTCTTATTGTCCCCCACAGAGCTGATCTGAACGTGGGCCGTGCTGGGGAATGAGTCTGCCATAACACGCCCATGGGCTTCTTCCAACCTCTGAGCTGAAATCCTGCTGCTGTCTCTTTGTGTCCTCACAGAAGCTGGACCTTGGCAGCATAAAATAGTGAACTCTTCAGCTGCATGCCTGAAGCTGAGCCAGCTGGCTTCGATATCCTCGAGTTTTCCAAGGCACCCAACCCTCATGTGCAACCCACATGTCACACTGTAGGTTCTTCCTCTGACTCCTTTCATTCCATCCCTACCCTGCCCTGCTCTCACCCTGGTTTTTGAGATGTATAGTATCATAAATTTACCCATAAAACATCTCGGTAAAGGCGGGAAAATACTGTTGTCTAATTATAGAATAAAGATTAAGGAGAACTCAATGAGGCAAAGACTAAAGGTCTTGAGCGGGATCACCAAAAGTGCTGATCACAAGACACCGAGGACATGCAGATGCCCCACAGGCCAAGCTGGAATTCAAATTATTGTAAAATAAGGCTTTTGGTTTGGGACATGAGATGTGTGTTCTCTTTCTTTGTCTTGCCCAGCATATCCTGGAGGATCCTGGGTATGTCTGGTCACTAAATGGTTTGGGTTGGAAGGGACCTTAAAGCCTATCTTGTTCCACCCACTTGCCATGGGAAGGGACACCTTCCACGAGCCCAGATTGCTCCAAGCCCTGTCCAGCCTGGGCATGAACACCTCCAGGAATGGGAAATCCACAACTTCTCATCGGATCATACAATCCCTGTAAGAGTGAGAGGCTGTTTTTATCTCGGACTCTCTAGATGGAAAATACTCAAAATAAATCTGGAACTCCATCATGCACAAGGCAGAAGGATCCCATTTCATCCGAGGGCAGTTGCAGTGAGTTTAAACACATTTATTTTTTTAAAAGATGCCATCTCATGTTTAACCACATTTTTCAACCATGTCTTCTTTCTCTCTGATCACTACAGTGGCTTGGGGTTTTTTTTCTGATGCACAACATCCCCTACATTTCTTACTTATTTGGGAATTACTTCATGTTTGCACTTATTTGCCTCCATGTTTTGTTCCACTTTCTCCCCACTTCTTTCCCATGCTCCATCACTCAGTTAACACACAGCACTTTGGGAAATCAAGGTCAGTATTGCTGCGGTTAAAGACTTTTTTAGAGGTCTGGTGCAAGACATTATTTATTCTGTAAAAAAAGTATGGATAAATGCAAGGTTTATGAACTAAAATATTAATTAAAGCTCTTAACTGTCACCAATATATCTGATTCCCCCCCTAAGAAGGTTGTGTGATATTTGCACATCATTTGCATTCAATATTATTTGCATACGTGCTGACGTGTAATTATATGTTATTTGCTTTCATAATGCTTGAATGTGATGGAGGCATTTACCAGCAGAAACACTGAAGGTGAGGGAAATTCAGGGAATGGAGGAATTGTATTTCTGAGAGAGAAAAGGTTTTATATCTTTTTACTTGGACCCTGAATCATGATGTGTAGGGATCTACCTTACTGATTCACATAAATTAATATTTTTTCTCACAAAAAAATAATGCAATAAATTGCCTTTCTACATCATGTAAGAGGTCAGGAAGGCTGATCCATTGCACTTAATGATATAAGACCCGTATCCTCACCTGTTTTAAGCCAGAAAATCTCCTGTGCAGTCATTCACAAGCCTAGCTCAGGTGGAATCTGTCTGATTTCACCCCAAAATTATGATTACAAACACAATATAGTGCAGGAGGCAATGCTAGAGAATCTATTTCTTTGCCTAGAAAACTGCAGTTTGCTGACCAGAACCTGCACCTTAACTCTTGCAGCTTGAAATTAACTGCTCTGTGGGTTGTTTTGAGTTTCTTTTTCAAATGAAGGTTTCTTAGCTTTTCTTCCACTGCTGATCTATCCAGAAACTTCATCTTCCTGCTTAAGTAATTTTTTTCTGCAGAGGAATATAAATTTTATCTGGTGCCACCAGGACAACTTGCAACCAGGAATTTTATGGTACAGAGAGGGCATAATAAAGTTCCTCATCTTCCAGCTCAGTAAAGCAAAGCACAGAGGGATTCTCTGAGCAACTGAAGAATGTCAGCCTTATTATTATTATTATCCATAAAGAGTTGTGTTCATAACAAGCCAGTGATTTAAAGGTGTCAGAAAACAATGCCATGGTGGAGATTTACCCAGTAAAATACTTTAATCTAAAAAAAAAAGAAAACAAGCAAATACACAAGTGTAAGTAGGAAGGGATGGACGCACTAACTAAAGCCACAGTGAAATGAGAGTTGAATAAATGTGTTTTTTCCCCTAAGAAAAAGGATATAATTTATGCACATACCAAGGTTCTTTGAATGAAACTAAAAGCAGGGTTGGAGAAAAGGGGAAAATTTACATATATTTGTATATATGCATAAATACCAAGCAGCATTGCTCTAGACCCTGAGACTATACCTATGCTAGTGCATTAAAGTGTCAGAAATCCTGCTGAGTTGTTGGGCTAATCCCTGAGTGCTTTTGAATGGGATCTCAAAGCTGATCCAGCACTCCCCCAAACAACGCTTGAAGAGAGTTTTAGAGGTGTCAGAGACTATTCTGAGCAGGCAGTTTGGATGCACCCACCCTGTTTTGGAAGCTAAGAAAGGTCAACGTCAAAGACATGGCCAGAGTCTCCCAGCTGGCTGCAGATCCAGGTAACGGGTTCATTTGACCATCAAGTTCCCCCTCCCAATGTGAATATGGTTTTCTCTGAACACAGAGACAAAAGACTCAGCTCCTCGTTGGCTTCAAGCCAGGAAAATCTTGCTTTGCTAGTGGTCCAACCCCTCACACCTTCTTCTTTACCCCTCTGCTGCCACCATGGCAACATGCTCTGCCACATCATTCTGGTGTCTGGGCATCCTTTCGGACTCCTCCCATTCCTGGTTGTAACCAGCTGAAGGTTTGGGGCCTTCCTTCTGGCTGGAGCACCCCGGGGCAGTTGGCTGCCGATGTTCCACAGGAATTGTTCCTCCACGTGGCTGTTGGTGGCTGTCCCTTTTCCTTGCTGAAGAAAAGGAGTGTCTGCCCCCTGTCTTACATTGGACGTTGCTCAACTTCCTCACTGACTTGGCCTCACAGGGCGGCAGGTTCAGCTCCTCCAGTTGTTCTGTGGCACGTCCCACAGCTCCAGTTCCTGCCATACCTGTGGAAGAAAGATTTGTTTGCACTTCATAATAATTATAAGATCCCACCTTCATGTACCCCCCCTTACCCTTTTATGCCTTTACCATGTGTTAAAGACATGAATTTTTTCATTATTATTTTTTACCCATTTCACATGGGCAGACAGTGACAGGAGAAGGGGAAGAATGTTAAACCAAAAGAGGAGACATTTAGATTAGAGGTTAGGAAGAAATTCTCCCCTGCAAGAGTGGTGAAGCCCTGGCACAGGTTGCCCAAGAGAAGTTGTGGCTGCCCCATCTCTGGAAGTGTTCAAGGCCAGACTGGATGGGGCTTGGAGCAACCTGGGCTAGTGGAAGATGTCCCTACTGGCCTAGTGGAAGGTGTTGGAACAAGATGATTTTTGAAATCCTTTCTAACCCAAATCATTCTATGATTGCATGATTCCATGAATAATTAAAAAGCATTAATTGTTAAAAACATAATTTCACTGGCCACACGTTTTAGTTGGACAGAAATAAATTGTTATAGCCAAACAACCATTAGCTATTTCCACAAATAAATAAAAAGCAACAAAACCAGCTGGTTTGCTCTTATTGATACACTAAACAGCTCCTACAGCATCTTCAGTGGTTAACAAATTTTTAGTAAATATTTAATAATTAAGTATATAGAATAAAGTTAGTAAGCTATGTATTGATAAGACTGATAATATTTTAATGCCCGACACCTATAAAATACATCATCACTTTCTGAATGAGGCTGTGATAAAAGGTAGAACTTCTTATTTCCAACATTTGTGTCCTACTCAAGGCAGAACCTGCAACCTGCAATGCTGTTTAAAAAACGATGTTGAAAAAATGCAGAAAAGGAAAAATACACACTATCCATTTTTCATCTGGAAACACAAAATATTTACATCCCTGTAAACCAAAAGGTTATCAATGACAGAGGCAGAATCACTTCTAGTGTCACAGCAGAGAGAGATTATGAGTTGAGAGGGCATGCTATCATTTCAGTGCAAGATTGGCAGACTCATTTTTAGTATCATTTGGATGCTAAAAACATTCACAATATTCTTGCAATCCTCTCCCTTCCCCCAGGAATGTGAAACGAAAACAGCCCAGACCCAAATCTTTTACACTCATTCCAAATCCAGAAGTTGTCCTAGTCCATGTCTCGTGTTAGTGGACAACATCAGCTTTTACAGTCCATAAATCTGCACATTTTATAGGTCAATAGGGCAAATAATACCAGTTAGCACTCCTGATTTTTCAGGTTTGTCCTCTCATTTTGGCCCTTAGCAGCCCAGGACATTCAGCCCACGCTTGCTCAGACTTTCTGCTCCAATTCATTCTCTTCTCCCTTTTCTATAATACGTTAACTGGAACTATATTTGCTGAATCATAGAATATCTCAGATTGGAAGGGACACAGAAGGATGATCAAGTTCAACCCTCGCTCCTCACAAGAACACCTAAAACCAAACCATATGACAAAGAAGGTTGCCCAGACACTCCTTGAACAACTTGAACTCTGACAGTGACAATGAATCATTTTTCCTGTTAAAGAGTGTTGTTGGTTTTTTCAACTTGTGCACTCATAACTTTCAGTTTCAGGACTACACCTCTTGAAAATCCACTGGAAAGTTGTTGGCAAAATTTCAGTAGTCAGATATATTTCTGCATTTAACAATTTTCCTTCTTAACCTTGCTTAAATATTAGGTAGTTGGCTGTTTTAAGGTACAAATTATATGCATCACCAGGTTCAATTTTCTTCTTTATACACATAAAGAAGATAATCAGGTCACAACACCCTATACCAAATCTTCATGTCAATTCATGAGATTTATTGACTCTCTCTTCTTTTTTAAAGGTGACATTTTCAACAGTGAAAATAAGTCTCTTCAAACAAGTTTGAATTAATGGAGGGGATAAAACTCTTCTGGATAGAAGCACTTTCAGGGATGAATCACTGCCTGGAGATTTATAGGACATAGTAATATAAATATCCTGATTTTTAAAAAATTAAATACAAAGTATTAGATATCATTAAAGCATGCTATTAACTGGATTAAATACCAGCTAACCAAACTCAGGCAATAATTATATGTGGGAAATAATTCTCAGAGGTGGGGATGTGTGCGCCAGTACCAGACACTCCCACTAAAATGGAAGACATTCAGTGTTTCCACTGGTGATTTGGAATTAAAACTGAAATTGATTCTGGTGAAATTTTGTAAAACACACAAAAAATGGCAGAAAAAGGAAGGAGGAGGAGCTGCTGATCTGAGCAATCTCAGAGCAAGGAGGGAGATTCAATCTTCAGGAATCCAACAGTGATTTCGGGGTGAAGGTCTCCAAGGAGTTCAGCATGAGAATCAATCAGGTGCCACACCTGAAAGAACAGCAGATTGAACCTTGGAGATGAAAACTGTTAGAGGATAAAAGTTCTCAATGGCCAAGGTGATGAACCACCAGAACACATTACAAAAAGCAAAGGAGAAAGTCTGTATCACTCCACCTCCAGGTGTGTTGTGCTAACAGTGCCTTAGTAAATCAAAAGTTCTTTAATTCAAGAGAGATAATTGGGTGAGGCTGAGGAGATTTTTTGTTACACCGAGGTAATACCTTGATCCCTTCCCCATGCAGCACTGCTTAGCTGGTTTCTTCCTCATATTCATCCTCAGCTGCCCATTGTGGTACAAAATCCAGGGCCCCTGATCCACTGGACTTTGCACTCTTATAAGCACCTTCCAAAGAGAAAAGCTCTCTCTTGCAAGTCTTACTGTGGTGATTAATAAATAAAGACTCTGAACACTTAATTGTGTTAGAAAAGTGGTATTTCTTATGAGGGGAAGAGCTATAAAGCAGAAACTAAACAAAAAGAGTTCAGCTTTGATTTCCTCTCTCTCTCTCTCCAAAACCAACAGCACTTTAAATAAGGGGGAATCAAACATTAGACATTTCCAAGTCATATGTATTAAATTCACTTAAGATATTGTTATCCTTGTTTAGATTTGAACATATCGGGGAATCTTTTTGTCTTGCAACTATTCCTAAAAGACTTTAAGTGGCTGGATTGCCTTTTTCTGACAAAAAAAAAAAAATCTCTCCATGAATTATTTACATGAAGGCTCCAATCAACTCTATACCTGTCAGCCTCCCCAGCCAAAATGAAAGTTCACTATGTAAAGGTGCCAAGGGAGAGTGGCAGCCTCCCACTGCGAGTTTATAGACAGAACTAAGTCAGCACGCATTATGTGTCAGAGCCAACATCAGACAGAATCAGATCCTTTGATCTCAGACCTCCACAGGAAGCTTAGATCTCAGACAAATTAGATAAAAAATGAATTTATAGCAGATACGTATCCTAAGGCACACAGCTGAATGCTGTGTTTTGCAGGAGTACAGCAAATATCAAAACACATAAACTGCAGAATTTCCTCTCTCCTTCTCTCTCTCTCTCTCTCCCTCTGCTTTTGTGATAGACACTAATTAAAAGGAGATAAAAACTCCAGCTTGCCTCTTCCTGCCTCTTATGTAATCCACAGGCTTGGGGAAGCAGGAGGAAAAAGAAATTCCCAAACCAGAGTAAATGGGGGCTTCAGCGGGGTTATCCGAGTGCCCTCAGATCTGCGCTGTTGGCATGTGAGATAAAAAAAGCCCTCAGCTCCTGTAAGAACATTTCACACTTGCAGAGAGGGAAGCCGGTGCTTTGTGCTGGCAGCCACATACCCCCGGGGCTGTCTGCTTGCCTGTGACCTCAGAAGGAGTCGTGTTTGATCAGCACATGATGAAAAGATGAGTCTGGAGGAGGTGTGAGGAAAAGAGTTGTTTGTGGCAGGGCCCTGGGGAGTAAAGGGGGACACGGCATGGGGTGGGTGGGGATGGAGCTGCTTTGGGGTGTTGGGTTGGACTCGGAGAGACTGTGCAAATGAGCTCTGGGTGTTTTATTTTCTACCTCCAGTGTACTTCACTGCCATCCTCCAGAGCCTGCAGCCCTGTCCAGAGCTTTTTGATCCCTCCGCAGTTACTGCTGCAGCACTTGGAGATGTGGGCAGGTAGCAGCCCAGTTTCTCCAGGCAGAAGAGACTGACCCCCACCTGGCTCCAGTCTGCTGTGAGGGAGTGAGAAGGTCACCCCGAGCCTTCTTTTTTCCAGGCTGAGCCCCCCCAGCTCCATCAGCTGCTCCTCATCAGACTTGTGCTCCAGCCCCTTTTCCAGCTTATGAATCAGACATTTATGTGCATTTACTCCTCCACTACACGTTACCTGTCCATTTGGCCAGGTCCCAAGTTCAGTTGGAATTTCTTAGAGGCCAAGTCATTGGTAACTTCCAGCACATCCAGGAGCTTGAGTTGGCTGTTTGGCAATTGAACTGGGGGCACTGGGGGTGTTGGTCCCTGCACTACTCCAAATACACAAGAAGAAATCATGAACTCACTGAATTATAGAATATCCTGTTGGAAGAGACACACAAGGATCATGGAAGTCCAACTCCTGGCCCTGCACGGGACAACCCCAAGAATCACACCATGAGCATGTGGGGGATTATGCTGCTGCCTTCAGTGTAGCTGGGAGTTCACTCTATGTGTATAAAAGGAGATGAAATGAGAAATAGAAAAATACCAGTGAGCAGAAGGAGGAGGCAATAAAGAGATAGACCTGAGAACTGTGCCATTGGTCCTGTACCAAGCTATAAAATCATAGGATCATTAAGGTTGGATAAAACCTTTAAGATCATTGACTTCAAACACTCCAAACAGCACTAAACCACATCCCCAAGCATCCCATCCCACACATTTTTAGAACACTTCCAGTGGTGGTGATCCCATCACTTCCCTGGGCAGCCTGTTCCAACACCTGAATATGCTGGAAGACATAAACCGACTCTTTTGATGTTCAATTGTTTATGAATTTGAATTATTGTCAAACTGCAGCCTCACCTCCTCCTTTTTCATTTTCTCCTTGATTGTAGCCAGGTTTGACGGGAGCTGCAGGGGGCTGTGCTTGTTTATTGGGTCTCTTAGTACTGGCCCCTGGTACATCAGCCCGTTCAGTCCTTGTTTCTGTAATGAAACAGTCACATCACTCTCAATACGCCCTCAGCTCAGCAGAAACAATTAATTCAAGCAAAAAGTAAATATATTTTTTAATAGATAATTGAATATTTCTTGAGTGTGTATATATTCCACCAAATGCCATGCCCACACACCTTTTGAACGCGTCCAGGGATGGTGACTGACTCCACCACTTCCCTGGGCAGCCTGTTTCAGTTCTTGACAACCCTTTCCATGAAGAAACGTTCTGTAATATCCAATCTAAACTTCCACTGATGCAACCTGAGGCCATTTTTGCTTGTTCTGTAACAGCTTTTATAGGCATAAAACTCTATAACCTTGAACTACCATAGAATCACAGAATACCCCAAGTTAGAAGAGATAATCAAGGGGATTTGATAATCAAAGGGATAATCACATAGATAATCAAAGTCCAGCTCTCGTCCCTGCACCGAATACAAATTATATTGCTAATAGTAAACTTCTCAGAGCTTTTTGAATTCTATTGTCTGAATACCATTGTGGCCATTCTGTGGATTTGTTAGATAAAATAGAGAGTCTGAAAGGACAAATTTTAACGGCTATTTCCAACTTACTGTTGCTTTTGCTCTTCTTGAACCAGCAGAATGCCAGAACAATGGTGAATGCAGACGCTGCTGAGCTTAGTAGGACAACAAGGATCATGCTGGCCTTCACTGCCACGGGGACAGGGAAGATGGAAAATGGCTGAGACAGCACAGTGAACTTTGCCCCTGGAATTTCAAACAGTTTGTTACAAAAGTAAGAACTCTTGTTTCACAACCAAAACACCATCCTATAAACTTTCAGCAGGGATGCCACCATGAGAAATGTATGCAGGAACAAACCATACATCCATCCATCTCCAGATCCAACATTAGACAATAACAGTTATTTAGGACTGAGTACCAGGACAACCCAAATACATAATAATACTTTTCCAAGGCAAGTTTCAAGCTTTCAGTGCTTCCTGAAGCATAAACAGCTTCTTTGCCTTCAACAATCCTTAACATTACTTCCATGAATTTGCCTAGCTGACTACCAAATCCAGAAAATGCATTCAAAAATCATCCATTTCTGAGGCCTAACAGATCAGGCCCAAACAGAAAACATGCACATTCTGCCTCACAAGACAGAGGTACTGACTGTGACAAAAAAGTAGTTTAGAAAACACAGTTTCTACAGGCTATACCTGAATCATATCAGTGTAAGTTATGGGGAACCCAGAAACAGTCACCAGCATTAAGCTTAAATCCATGATGCAGAAAGCTCCCAGTGAACTTGCTAATATTTTCCACCACGATAATGAGCATTATAAATAAAAAATGTCAGTGTCCCTGCTGTTAGCACAGTAAATATTTTGTCTCTTGACACACACAAGCTTTGGGTAATGATCTTCACCCAGAGATTCTAAAGTTTTCTGTAAATAAATCAGAATCAAACCAGCCCCTACTCGTATTTTCTGTGAACAAGAGTTCATTGAATCAAGAGTTCTGTGGTCAAGTGTCTCAGCATCTCAGTTTCAAGAACTGGAAGATGTTTAACACTATCCTTTTAAAAATCAGAAAAAGAGAGATGTTTAGTTCCCTAAATTACTTCCAAAATGCATTCTAAATGGAGATGGGCCTGGCTGGGACAGGAGTTTAGCAAAACTGGCCCTGACAGTCTTTACAGACCAACTTGAAGGATGTGGATTAGCACATCAACTCATTACTTATCTTACTACCTGACTCATTACTGGTCCTAACCCCACAATTCTAATAATTTTGATGGGGGGATTTTTTTTTACTTGTTTGAGTTCCCCTTTTAATAAAAATCTAAAAGCCTTTTTTTTTTATCAATTCATAAAAAAAACAATTAGAACACTGTCAGATGGAGGCTGAAGACCAGGGCAAGGAGCTGTAGGTACCTTTAACAGAAACTAGTTAGATTTCTGTCAATGTTGTCCACCTGAACAAAGCTGAGCTTCTCCAGAACAAGGTGGGAAGCATGTTCCAGTTGGGAAAAATTTGCCTGCAGGTGCAAACGTGTATGAACTTCATTTGAGAGAAGTAATCTCACAGGTATCGAGGACTCTACACAAACAGGTGCTTGAAGGTGCTTTGCACCACTCTGCTAGTTTGTGAGTAGACTTCTCTTGGTTTAAATGCAAAGTGGTGATATCAAACCCACTGGGATCCAGGTGGTGCTATGAATAGTCTGCTCTCCCCAGGAACTACCACTAAAACATTTGGGATTATTGCATTCAGCATCAGCTGCACCTTCTGAGCCATCTCCAAACAGCAACTTATGCCAGGGGTGAGTACACAGAGCAAATGGATCATGGAGAAGTATCCCAAACATCTACTGTTTGATTGTTTGATTTGGGTTTGTTTATCTCAAACAGTAAGTAAGTCTCTTCAGTGAGAATCTGGCAGTATAAGAGCCTTTTTAGTGTCTCCAGCACGGTTTCCAATTGCAACAGGCAAAAGGGATGGTTTCTTTAGTGTGTACTTTTGCAATGCATATTAAAAGTGTGCAAGACTCTGATTTACATGTGGAACACCTGCAGAGCTGTCCACATTGCTGCCTGAAAACCTCTCTAGGGGGGAATGGCTTTAAGCTGAAAGAGGGCAGATTTAAACTAGATAGTAGGCACTGACACAAGCTGTGCAGAGAAGCTGTGGCTGCCCCATCCCTGGAAGTGTCCAAGGCCAGGTTGTGTGGGGCTTGGAGCATCCTCCTTTAGTGGAAGATGTTTCTGCCCATGGCAGGGGGTTGGAACTCGATGAACTAGATGAACACTCTGCCTGGCCAAATGTTTCAGAAAAGGGATCTCCTTTTGCCCTTTATGCAGAGAAAAGATTTGGGATTTCCCTGAGATAGGTTTCAAAATGCATTTCATTGAGGTCTGCTTCCAGCCTAAAGAGTCAGATCCTGTGAGGTCCTGACTTTCCATCCCCTCTCACTGAACCAAAGGCAGTGGGACCCACAGTGTTTGACAGCATACACCTCAAACACACAGAAATCCTCCCTTTAAAGACCCATCTCCAGGTCCTCCCTGCACCCCAATTCTCCCTTTGCAAAGCCATGGGAACACTCAATGTGGATGAGCCACTTGTGACAGCCTAAATGTTTACAAACTTCTAACTTTTCAGCTCAGATTTTTTCATCAGCCACTTCCACTTGGTCACTTCACCAGTCAGATGTACTTGGCCCCTCTGTTTTTTTCTGGCTGAGAAAATAGAGAAGATATATTTACATATATGTGTATATAAGATATACATACCCATATATATGAAGACTATATGTCGACTATATCAACTATATCAGCGTCTATCTAGAAAGATATCCATACATATCTATCCATAGATATATAGATATAGATGGATGGATGGATGCAATACCAGCATAGAGACTTTACATATGGTCTTCCAACATCTATATCTTAATACGTTTCTGGACTTTGTGCTGAATTGCACTCTCTTGCTTCTCCATAAACTTGTCTCAGCAGTAATTATGAGGCAAGAAACCAACACTCTGACCCCTTTCTGCCTTCAGACCCAGATTTATAGATAAATTCAGGCCTCCAAAATGTTGTGCAGGTGCTTTTCTTGTGCAGGTGAGGATTTTACAAGCCAGGGTTCACATGGTACCTTCTCCCCAGTGCCCCCCTCAGCTGTATTTCCAAGGACGAATAAGCACACCTGTCTCTTCACCATTACTGCATTGCTCAGAGGCCTCGGGCAAGTTTTGTGATCCTGAAGGTGCCAAAATCATCTCCATAAAGCACCAGGAGACTCCCTTGTAGGGCCCAGTCCTGGAATCACATTCTGCATGTGAATAACCTGTTGCACCCATAAAGATGACCAGGTGCAGGCAAACAGGCAAGAACAGGCACCGTGAAAATAACTGGGAACACAGAGGGAAAATTTCTGAATACAAACAGAAAAAGAAAAAGAAGAGGGAATGTGAGGACTCAATTTGTAGGAAAAGTTTTGCTCTGGCAGCTTAGCTGACCTTAAGTACCAGATTCCCATAGGGATACATAGTTAGGGAACCCAGAGAGAAAGAGGCACCTTCCTCTGACTTCTTTATACTGATTCATCTGATTTAAGAGATCTTGCATGAACAGCACAGGAATCACCAACAGCTCTCCTGCTGTCTGGGGAGTGCCAGCTTGGACATGGAACAGAACTCAGGCTGTTTAGAGGTTTGGCATTGCTCCACTCATTTAAGCAAAGTTTAACTCCCTTTTTATAAGTTCAGGCCACCTGTAGGGCTTTGATTTTACCAAAACAAGAAATCTACAGAATATGGAGCTCACCTGGAGGTGATGTGACAGTGAACACCAGTCTCCAGTTTGTACCTGTGCTGGAGACAGCCAGACTGGAAAACCTTGCACATCCATCTATGACCTGCACTTGGGTGAGCCCTAGAGAGTTAAAAAAAAAAATCACTTTGCAATTAACAGCAGCCAGGTAAGTACCACTTAAGGACCTCAGACAATCCTTGTGACTTCAGAAAGGCTAAATTCATTGTCCATCCTAATCATAAACATTGTGTCTCACCCCAGAGATTTCACACAGGGCCAAGTCTTCAGAGAAACTTGCAAAACAAATTCCTGAAGGATTGGAGGACTTTAGCTTCTAAATATTAGTTCTTTGAGCTTGTTGTGAAATGGCATTTACTGTACGTAATGGGGGTGTAACATAAGAACAAATGTTAAGAGGATCAAGCAAAGATAAAATGATGTCCTAGAAAGTTCCAGATGTTCATATTTTTGATGTAACTCATGTCTTGTGTGACCAAGTGCACCACCAAGGTTAGGAGAGTGTTAGTGAGAGACTATTATCTGTCCTAAAGGAATGGTCTCAAGGAGTCAGCCACTGTAACAGGGAAGAGCTGACTGTTTAACTCTTTACTGGTAGGAGTTCTACCTCATCATTTGGGCATATTCCCTTCTGTCCTGCTGTTAGATATGTTTGAATTTTTCTCAAGGGGAATGCATTATCAGGGAATGCATTCTGACCCAACACTTACACTTGGTTGTTATTTTTGTAGGTTCTTTTTAAAAGTTATAATTTACTTTGCAACTGGATCCCCGTTTTATTGTGTGTGTCTTTGAGCACCAGCCAAGTCCTGGCCTTTGAGTGATGCTGACCAGGTCTGGTCTGCATTCAGGCTCTTGGGGTGAGAGGGGTGAAATCCTAAAGACTGACAAATTTCCAAATGTTGGTTCAGGTGGGGGTGAGATGCCAGAACTTCCTTAGGATGCTGGACTTGCTCCAGGGATCACAAACACAGACTTCTGCCTGCTGAAAGACAACATATCATAACTATTTGCTTTATGAAGCAGGTGGCTTGACAGTTTATTGCAGTTAAGCAGCACAGGTGAAGGGACATAAAGTTGAATGTGAGGAGGACATTTCTTCTCTGCCATTCTCATGTTCAGGATATTGAACAACGTGGTGAAATAGCAAACCAATGTATGACCATTTGCCCAGGACAAGCTCTTAGGCAAAAGCGTGCCACATATTAATTATTGAGCAACAAAAATGATAAAGTTTCCCCTCTCTATGACTCTGGTACTGTTTAATTGCTAACATCAACTAGTTTTGACTACATATATGGTTTTATTCTCTTTTTATATGGCATATAACACACCAAACCTTTAATTTCAGTATGTGTCTCCAGGATCAGCTGAAGTGCAATAGATAGATAGATAGATAGATAGATAGATAGATAGATAATCAGAGATATATAGATAACCAGTAATTTATGCTGTGAATGAACCTGATGGATATGTGACAATCTAGATTTCTTTAATTGCTCCAGCCAAAACCTGGCTTCTTTACCTACTACACATGTGATCCTCCTTATACAGAACCTACATGGACTACGAAGATTTTCTTGGCTCTGATACCCACCGTAATATGGATTTTACAGAGGGTCTTGTCAGCTATGTTCAAATACTTTATAATTGCCATTTCTAGTCAGTGATGAAGCCTGGAGTGCTGTACTGTACTTCTCAACAGAGACTGTCTCAGCTTTCGGGCACATATGCTTCAAAGCCCAGAATATTACAGATATATATGGGAGTCTTCACACAGATCTCTCAGGCAAGCTGGTATTTAACGTAGAAGAAGCTAATTTGGAGCTAAACTGCTTTCCACGAGGCAGTTTGGCTGCTGTCAGATGCAGCAGCCTCAGTGTGTGAGACGGGACCCATTTCCATTAAATGCCGCTTTCATGTGCCTCGAAAGACGGGAGCAATAAGGACGTTTGTCAAAGGAAAAACTGCAGCAAACTATTACATGCAGAACATCTGTACCGTGCAGCTCTTGCCTTGCTGGAGTTTATTGACTATTAATTTGATGCATGTATCTTTTAAAGAATGTGAAGTGCACTTCTCTTCAGTGACTTTCTCTTTTTTTCCCATCTTTTTCACTTTCTTTCTTTCTTTCTTTCTTTCTTTCTTTCTTTCTTTCTTTCTTTCTTTCTTTCTTTCTTTCTTTCTTTCTTT
>JAWMRA010000113.1:111481110-111505369 GCA_035584735.1 Pseudotriccus pelzelni
TCTTTCTTTCTTTCTTTCTTTCTTTCTTTCTTTCTTTCTTTCTTTCTTTCTTTCTTTCTTTCTTTCTTTCTTTCTTCCTTTCTTCCTTTCTTCCTTTCTTCCTTTCTTCCTTTCTTCCTTTCTTCCTTTCTTCCTTTCCTTTCTTTCTCTATCTAAGCATGTTCATATAACCTCGAGGGAAATGCTCACATGCTTAGAGTTAATCCTGAGTTCAGGTTTTTTAATAAATGAGGACCAGAAGGAAACATTTAGATCCCTCATGAAGAAAAAAACCCATATTTTTCCATTAAAATATGCTAATGACAAACAATAGGCAATTGTTTCTGTGTGTGCTTGGACAGATTTTTTGCTGGGATAAACAGATTTTCATGGACTGTAAAGAAATTGCCCTAAATAACATAAACTAAAAACTGCTAGTATTGGTAATTCTTCATTCTTTCCTTTTTGATCCCAGATATGCCTTTTCAAGACAAACTACTAGATGTACTTCCTTTAAGCTACCAGAGCACAAAAATACTTTGTATGAGCTTTTTTTCTCTTTCTGTAGCATATGACTGGGCAGTTCACCAAACTCCCACTGCAACCTTCTGTTTCCAGACCAAAGACTAGTTTTCAAATTCAGTATTTCTCAGGAAGAACTAAATTTATCCCCACCATTTTGCACAGCTGCTTTGTCACAACCCCTGACATAAGGAAACACATCCAAACCTTTCAGCACAGCCTCGGAGGAGCCCTTGAGATAAGCTGACACAACCCAGGGTTCTGAAGGAGGCCCCAGTTTGTCAACTCTTTGACCCTGGAAGAAAAAAGCAGAAGAATTGAGGGTTTTGTCTCCTTAGCAAGAGGAAAGAAAGTTCTGATGGGTTTAACAACTGGAATAATTTTTAATGACCTCTTGGAGGGCAGTTTGCAGCTACATGTCACAGGTTACAAAGTTCACCAGAACTCTGTAGGGTGAAGCCACATCACAGAAAGGGTAAGGCTGGGAGGAACCACAGTGGGTCATCTGGTCCCACCTCCCTGCTCAAGCAGGGCCATCCCAGAGCATGTGGCACAGGATTATGTCCAGATGGTTCTGGAATATCTCCATCAAGGGAGACTCCACACCCTCTCTGGATAATCTGCTCAGTCTCTGCACAGTAAAGGAGTTCTTGCTCATGTTCAGGTAGAACTTCCTGGGCATCAGTTTCTGCCTGTGGCCTCTTGCCCTCTTTCTTGGCACCACTGAGCAAAGCTGGGCTCCATGTCAAAAATGTCAAAATGGCACAGAATTAATAGGGGTATCCATCCACAGAGAGGCACATCCTACCTTTCTGTCCAGGAAAATGATTTTTGGCTGTACAGGAAGCTGCTTCTCGATTTCTCCATCTGAGGGTTGCACCTGAACAGAGATCTTGTAGGGTCTCACATACAGACATGTTTCTGAGTGTTGTCTGCTCATGTTTCTTTCACGTGCAAAGGAAAGTAAAAAAGAAAAAAAAATCAGAAAATTAACGTTATGAAAACACCCATCTTTAGTCCCAGAGCTAATTCCCATCTTGCCTAGGAATGACACTTTATCTTCTCTTCTTATGATTTTCTGCCTTACTAATGCAGGTGTCAATATTCTGTTATGAATAGGAAGGAGCATTATATCAAACACCTACTAATTTACCTTTTCATAGCACTTTGATTCCTTGGGTGAGAAGAGTATGTATGAAATAAGATACAGCCATCCTCTCCAAGAAGAAAGCAGCACCAAAATAATAAAATATCCTTTAGTTTTAATCTTCAGGTTACAGATAAAGAAATGAGAAATTAATGAGATAATTTCTGTTTCCTGTCCAAGGGAAAGATTTCCAGTGAAAACCTCTGAGCTCCTGTAAGAACAAAGTTTTGGTTCCTCTACACAAGAACAGCACTTACAGGGCTTTCCTGCATATCTTTATCCTGCCATCACCTTCATCATCTGCAAAGTCTGCAGACTGAAATAAAGCAGCTACAGACACCCCCCTTGAAAGACATTGGTTTTTCCAAGCCTGAAATTTAAATTAGAGCATCCCAGGAGAGTGATTTTGCATTTGAATAAAGAATCAACACTTTATTCTGAGCCTGAATCATTTCATTCCCTCTCCCAGTGCTTTGTATCATTTAGTATCTCATATATATATATAATTTATATATATATAAAATGCTCTAATCTGCAATTGCAATGAAGTGACTGGGTGTTTGCCATTGTCTTGAAATGAAAGAAGAAAAGTTATTCATTGATCTCTGGTGTTTGCTTAAAGGTGTTTACAAATACAAGATATATGGAGCATAAGTTTCCTTTGTTTTTAACTGATTTTTTTCTAGGTTGAGTGTTGGTTGTGCATTTTTTCCAGGGTATTACTCTGCATTACAAACCAGAAATGGTTCATACTGCAGCTGATGGGAAACTCTGGTGTGAATCATAGATGCTGAAAAGACCAACTGAGGTTTTAAGGATATGTGCAGGCTCTGGTAGCTCAAGGACTGAAGGTTCAGTTCTCATTTAGGTTCTTTTTCTTTTATGCCTTTTGTGCCAGTGGAAAAGTCTGAAAGGTAATACTAGGTTTGAAATTCGTGTCAAGGGCAGAAAAAAGGTGCTCTTATTCAGCTTCTGCCAAATATCCTCATTCAGCTCTGTGACCAAAACTCACTGCAGGAACAACACACCAAGTCACCCTTGCTTTCCACATTTTCTGTGAGCTCCCTGGCTCCAGCTGTGCCCAGACAAGTTTAGGTGAGTCTTGTCACGGCTTCTGCAAGCCCCAAATAATTTTGTTCCTCTCCTCAATTTCTGTAAAACTGACAACAAACAGGAAAAATGCCCTGACTCCACATCCCAGGCCCACATGGTGAAAACTGTGCCCACCTTGCACATGAAGGAAGGCTGCTGCAAAACGTGGATCTAGGAACCAGTTCCCACTCCCTGGGGTGAATAGAATCACAGAATGGTTTGGACTGGAAGGGGCATTAAAGATCTTCTTGTTCCATCCCCCTGCTATGGGCAGGGACACCTTCCACTGTCCCAGGTTGCTTCAAGCCCCATCCATCCTGGCCTTGGATACTTCCAGGGATGGGGCAGCCACAGCTTCTCTGGGCAACCTGTGCCACCCTCAAAGAGAAAATCTAATCTAAATCTCTTCTTTTTCAGTTTAAACATTCTTATTCTGTCACTATCTGGCAACAGCAATGGCAAAGAAAACAAAACAAAAAAAAAGCAAAACTAGACAGGGATGCTTAAAAATTGAAGCTTAAAAATGAATGCCTGCTTGCAGGTAATTTGACTCTGTCTAACACAGCAGGGAATGTGGTGTTTATATCCCACATGGTCCAACCTGACTCATGCTGTGAGGGAGCTCCTGCCTTAGGATTCAACCCTGCACAGAGCAAGTTATGTCCCTGCAAGTGATGTCAGTGTGGAGGAGGAGAAAGGAGCAGTCTGCTGCTCCCCTGGGGATTTGTGCTGCAAGGAAAACAGGCTTTTTTCCTGGCATAGCTTTGCCACAGGGAGGTGGGGAAGGACAAGCGTGCCTGCAGCCTGGCAAGGACAGGAGCAAAAACCTGCCTTCCTCCTGTGGCCATGAAGGTCATGATGTTTGTCACTACCCTGGAACCTCCTGCTGGGCAGGAGCAGGTTGTTTTGCAATTCCCTGCTGACAGGGAGCATCTTTGATGCTCAGTGCCTTGCAGCTCTTCTAAATGTGGGCACAGCAGGCTGCTGGTGATACCTTAGTCAGCAGGGACAGCAGAGATCCCAGATCCCATCACCATCAATGCCAACAGGTGTCTGCTGAACATGCTGGGGCTCCACAGGAGAGTGAATGCCTGTCCTTTAGCAGCCAGAAAGTTAGAGGGCATGGAAACTCAAGGGTCTGCTGCAGGGATTAAAGCTTGATTGAGAAACTCGGTGGAGCGATTTGGGGCAGAGCAAAGGAAGAGCCCCTGAAATCAAGGAGAACTTGTCATTTTTATTATAATTGCAATAATAACTGTAATCATAAAATCACAGAATGATTTGGGTTGGAAGCGATTTTAAAGAGCATGTAGTTCCAACCCCCCCTGCCGTGGGCAGGGACACCTTCCACTACACCAGGTTACTCCGAGCCCCATCCATCCTGGCCTTGGACACTTCCAGGGATGGGGCAGCCACAGATTCTCTGGGGAACCTGTACCAGGGCCTCACCACCTTCACAGGGGAGAATTTCTTCCAAATATCTAATCTAATGTCATAATATCATGTCATCACAATAATGACAACAACAGTAATAGTAATGATAATGATGATGATAATAATAATAACTACTATTATCAATTGGCTTCAAGGGGAAAGAGATTGGGCTGAGAGCCTGGGTCAAGGGTCCGTTGAAGCTGATGGATACATGTCTACTAGGAAACTAAATAATGCCAAAAACAAAACCTTGGCCCTGACACATGATTACCTCCGCCTTTAAACTGTCACTCCATCACAAGCTCTGGTCTAAATCCAATGGCAAAGCCCAGAACAACTCCCAAATGATCTGGGAGCTAACACAGACAAGGAACACTCTCACTTGGATGAGGCCACCCTGAAACACATCAGCTGTCCTTGATGCCAAAGAACACTCCTTGGCATATTTTATTTCCTAATAAATGTAGACATTGAATCTAATTGAACAGTTTTATGGGCACGTCTGCAATGCTCACTATGCAAAATTAGTATATCCTTGGAAGGGGAAGGAAATTGGGAAGAATTCAGGTAATAAATAATATGTCAAAATGAATCATGACCTGGACAAAAAAGAGATTTTTTTTCTTTGTTTTTGAAAAACTCAAGATTGCTGGTGAATTCAAGACAGGTTACAAGAAAGAAGATACTGCAGCAAGGACAGAGGATATGAAAGAGGAGGCAAAGCAAATACAAATTCCCTGGAAGAACTGTGAGAACTGTTGCCATCTTTGGGTGAGAGTGGGTTCTAATGTCATGTGATGATGAAATAAGCCGGGCACTGGGTACCTCTGCACTCTCAGCTGCACTGTTAGAGCTTTGCCTCCCCCTGCAGATCTTGTCATTGATTAATAGAGACAGGGAAAGAAATATGAGCATCCAGAATACAATGAGGAGTCTGAAGTCATTCTTATTTTAAGCAAAAAAGATACTTGAAGAATGAGTTTTATTTTCACCAATGCTCATATTTTCCCATATTACAGAAAGAAATCAAAGAGAATCAGAGTCCAGCTCCTGGCCCTGCACAGAATAGGCCCAAGAATCACATCATGTGCCTGAGACAATTGTTCAAATATTTCTTGAGCTTTGGTGCTGTGACCACTTCCCTGGGGAGCCTGTTCCAGTGCCCAACCATCCTCTAGGTGAAAAACCTTTCCCTGACATCTAACCTAAACCCTCCACAACACATTTTCATGCCATTCCCTTGGGTCCTATTGCTGGTCATCAGAGAGAAGAGATCAGTGCCTGCCTCTCCACTTCCCCTCGTGAGGAAGCTGCAGAGCACAGTGAGGTTTCCCCTCAGTCTCCTCTTCTCCAGGCTGAGCAAACCAAATGACCTCAGCGATTCCTTGCATGACTTCCCCTCTAGACCCTTCTTTAGGGCCACAAAGCTGGTGAAGGGTCTGGATGTGGGGTCATCAGAAACTAGTAGAAGGAGGAGGTCAGAGTGGATGCCTCAGATAGGAGACAAACATCCCCCAGATTCATTAGTGACTTTCATTAATTGCTGTAGATGAGTGGAAATACTCCTGTTTACAAAGCCAGTGGTGAAGAGCTAAGCCAGGCCTCGTCCATAACACACTCCCCAAGTTTACTGTGGGAGAAAGGTCTTTTATTAAATGTAAACAGCATCCCGCCGGAGGTCAGAGCTTTGCCGCTGCTGCATATCCCAAGGTAATACCACTTTAAGCTCCACATAAACTCTTAAACAGTTTCTATCCTAAAACCAGACCGTAGGTGGTACAGTTTTTTACGATATGTTATAATAGTGCAATAAATCTGTTAGCTTAAAATCGAATCTCCGTGGCCTTTTAGAGAAATCATCATTAAATGCAAGGCCCTGTTAATGATGCCATCCCAGTGAAATTGTTTAATCTGCTAGGGGGGTGGAAGGTCACCAAATGAATTTTTTATAATACATCAACTTGACACGCAATAGGGAAAACTGTAATAGATAAAAGCAAAGGAAAAGGGCACTGTCTTCTTCTGATAGGTCAATAGCAGCCAAGAGAGTCACTCATCCACTTTTCCTTCACTACTGTGCTCCTTTTCCATTTAATATGGACACCCAATTAATACCTCAGCACCATAGACAACCTCATTTTAGGTGAATTATAGCAATTTCTTCCCCCTTCTCCGAAATGAAAGTGATCACAATACATCATAGCATTGTGCGAATTAACGTTAATTGATTCGAGTTACCAAGCATTGATGGGCCACTTCTATAATCTGGTCCTTATTGGGAGCTGGAAGGGATGGAGGGAAGATTAGATTGCATCCCCCGTTGCTTTGACGACGGCGGTCACCTGATGGCTTGTTAGACAGTTGTAGGCTTCTATTGCCGGCCCCAGTGGGGTCGTCAGTAAACTGGAGTGATGTCCAAACATCATTACACGCTGCTCCGATATTAAAGCAAAGGGATTAGCACCTTATTGCAAGCAACCTGGATTTGTCATTGTGCTGTCGTTATCCAATTTCCAGATGATAATGTGACTGTGGCCTGCGGGCACAAGGTCCTACAGCCAAACCAAGGTGCCTCCGTGTGTGTGTAGATATATATATGTACACTTGTATACATGTATGCACATGCACACTTCCCCACAAAGACCCAGCACCCCAAGCCATTTAACCCTCTGCTCACCAGATTCCTGCTTAGCAAAGCGTGTGGAAGAATTTGTCTCCCTTTCCCACCCGACACACAGCAGTGGCCGAGAGTGTGAGGGAACGGCGAAGCAGCCTGACGTGGGAGCTGACACGGGCGTCACTCACTCGAATGTCACCGCAGACAAGCTCTGCTGATGGAGGTGACACCACTCACGTGTTAAATAAGGCGGGCTGGGGAAAGGACTGGTCCCTTGGAGACGTGGCTGCCAGCTCCTCTCTGCTGTTGTGCCTGTGTCGTGTAAATCATCGCTTGTACTGCAGGTCCCACTAGTTGTTAAGAGGGAAAAGGGATCCATATGTGACATGAGCAAGGCAGGTTTTGTTTGACAGTGCTGGGGTACCAGTGCTGGGACCAGATCTGCTTCCAGTGCTTGAGGAAGGTGATGGAGACACTCCTGCATGAGTCCAATCAGCAGTAACTTCTGGGGGAACACTGGAATTGGGAATAGCTTCTCTCGAGCTGATCCTCTTCATTTTTAACTGAGATGTGATAACACAAACCCTTCCATTTCAAAGACTCACACTGATGTGGGGCACATATAGCAACGTACCCCTCCTTTTTCCCACAGAGACCTGCAAAGTTTCATGCTCCTTTTCCCGAGCCTCTCTTGACATCTGCACGTTCCTCCTCCTCTGAACCCTCCTGTTCTCCTTTCACCTTACCTACCTCCTGCTCCCTTCCTGCAGAGGAACCAGTTGAATTTGGAAGGCCAGAGCAAGCTGTGGTTTTCACCACAGTTACATGGTGGGTAGGACTTCTAATCGCCTGATGCTTGAAATTCAAAGGCAATGGCAATTTGAATGGCAATGACAATTTTTTAGGTAGGTTTACCATGCACAGTAGATGTTAACAGAAATTTGGTTCAAGATTTAAGCTCAGAGGTGAAATGTATCTTGTACCCTTTAGCCCCTGCACTCACAGAAGGGTTCCTGACCAGGAGAGCAGTGGTGGAAAACAATTATCTGATTTGCAGTGGCAACATGAACTTCCATGGCTGTTGCCCAGAAAGGTAGTTTGAAGATTTGTTTGAAGATCTGAAGTTTGTTAAAACTTGCAAGGGAAATACTGGTTCACACAAGGATCATATACAAAGGGGCAGACTGCTCTGACTGGTTTGGGTATTTTTCCCCTAAAAACCAGACAACTTTATGGACAGACATCATATCTTGTGCTTGTTTGGAACAGTCTCTGAATGAAAAACATTTCTGCTTGAGCTGCAGGTCAATTCCTCTACTGATTATGGATGCAGGTCTAAAGATGCCCCCTCTGAATTCAATTTGAAGAAAAAAAATTATAAAATAGCGGATCTGGGACCTCAGATCTATATAGTTGAAGACCTTATGTGTCGCACGATCATCCCTGGTATGACTGTGCCTTCCTGACACTGGAAATTCAGCTTTGATGTCCAATTTCAGCTCCACCAGAAGCAAAAATATAACAAAAGGCTGTGTAATGAAGAAATTCCCCTTCTTGGACTCATAATGACTCCTTGTAGACTGTTTCCATATACATTGTCACTCTTCAGTGAGGGAAGATGAGTCTGAGTCTCTGAGCTCATGATGACCAACTACCTCTTTTGAACCATGTCACAACTACTCAGTTTCCCACTATGAAAAGAATTATGAATTGAGATCAAAATAATGAAATTCATCCTGATTTCTGAAGTGCAACATTGATTACACAGTTCTATACAATATAAGACTCCCTATTAACCTTCACTTTATTCTCATGAAATTTCTTATTCTATTTCTCCTATAAAAATCCCAATACAGAATCCTACTCTTTTGATTAAGAACCCTCAAGGTTATTCATATGCATTTTTACACAGTTTTTCTAGACCGCTTAATGAGATATTGGCCACCTTAACTATCCCCAAATTACTAATAAGTAAATAAATAAATAAAATTCAGAATATAGCTTTGGCCACACGGCTGGGGAAAAAAAACCCATGAAAATATTGCTGAACGAGAAATGGTCTTTTTCCAGTTCTGTTGTAAGATTCTTCCAGTTTATTATCTGAGGAGGAACCTACTTCTCTTTTTAAATGCAAATTTGCTTCTTGATATCCTATACCCATTTATTCCTTTGCTGTCATTTTCCATCAGTGTCTAGAAATTCCTCTCTAGTATTTACTCTTCCGAGGTGTCTTCACAGACAGGACAATATCTCCCCAGATTTGCTTTGACAAGCTAAACAGGTTCTTTACTAAATGGTTCTATGATTCCATTCCTTTCATCTTAAAACAAACTCCATTTCCACGATCATCTTATGTGTCCTTCCCTGTACCTACTTGAACTGAGTGTGCCCTGTTTGCACATCAACATGTGAGAGTGGCACATTCTCCACAGAAATATGCCCTTTACACTGTGCCTGTGAACATCTGACCTAAAATGAACTGTTTAATTTAAAGAAGATTTTAAGGTTAGTTTAAGATCCTGAGTATCATCTTTTCCACACCTTCACTGTAGGGGTATGTGGCAGATAAAACCTTGATAGAGCCTCAAGTGCTGCAATAGCTGCAGCTCTGACAGGGGGATCTTCAGCATCCTGAAATGCCTGCTCACCAAATTAAAAGCTGGATCCCTATGCAGGAAAGAAGTCACTTCCCTTTTATAAAACCCTGTGCAATTCCATACCCCAGCCTGCCTGAAACCTGCCCAAAGGTTACCAAATCCAAGCACTTTGTGCCAGTGTCAGAATTCATCTCATTTGAACCTCTAGCCCTGTCTGCCTGTGTATGTGCCATTGACACAGAGAATTAGTGGTAATATCTCATTTAGTGCTCTGCATGAGCATTGCTGTTGGAATGAGCAGTTCTTTGATGACTTGCTTGCCTTTTATTCCTTGCTGTGAGTCTCAAACACCATTATTTCCTGCACACTCGCAGTTTTTCAGAGGCTGCCCCAAACTTAACTCTTAACAAAGGAATATGTCAGTTTGTAGCAGTTTAAAAGTCCATCAAAATAAAGTAAAGTGCCCTGCTCCAGTGTGGGGATATGGGCTAAATGGCTTCTGGAGGATGTTCAGAATAATATTTTTTATTTTATAGAAATGCACTTGCACACACACACATACAATACATCCACTGTTGTGCTCTCTTGTTCTTTCACTTTCATATTTATATTGCTATTAGAAAAATTTTCAAAACACAGATTTCTGTCTGTAAATACATCACTGTAAATATTACATAGAGACATTCACAGGAAGATGAACTATGTGATAGACATCTCTGACTCTCCAGCTGTGCACAACTACAGCAGTCACAGCAATCACCTCTGTCTTCTCTTGACAAATTAATGAGCCGTGCTTGAGGTGACCCTAACAAAGGAGTTAAATTAAAACCATGTGAAAAAGCACTTCAAGTCGTAACAGACAAGTCATTTTTTTAAAGGCTTGGCAACGTATATACTTTGATATACACACTTACTGACTAGATACCCGGCCACAGCAGGGATTCCAAGGCTCCCTTCAGCCTCACTCTCCTGGGTTGCAAAGATGAACATCCAGTCTGTGCAGGCCAAAGGCCTTTTTGTTGTTGTCTTATAGAATCACAGAATCATTAAGCTTGGGAAACATCTCTAAGATCATCGAGTCCAACCAATAACCTGGCACCACCGTGCTCACCACAAACTGTTTCCCCAAGTGTCACGTTTTGAAGTGCCTTTTGAACACTTCCAGGGATGGTGATTCCATCACTGTCCTGGGCAGCCCACTCCAGTGCCTGACCATCCCTTCAGTGAAGAAATTTTCCCTAATATCCAATCCAAACCTCTTTTGGCTCCACTTGAAGCTCTTTCTTCTTATCCTATCACTTAGCTGGGAGAAGAGACCCCACCTCAGTGCAACCTTCTTTCAGATAGAGAGGGATAATGATGCCAGAGGAGTCACTAGTCTGAAGACACAGGGAGATGGGCCAGGCAAGAGTGCAGGTGCTGTGTATATCTGACAGCCCAACTGAGTTGTGCAGGACTCAGGCAAGAAAGCAGAAAAATATGCTGGAATACTTATCCTGACTTGTAATCCCAGCCCCATTATCCTTGCCCGTGCTGGCAAAAACAGAGACAGATAGACAGTGGGGATAGTACAGGTCCCAACAGAAAAACCCTGATTTCATTTCACAAGTTATCTGTGGCTTTATTGCATCAGAAATGTCAGCCATGAGTAATTCCAGAAAAGCTATGACTGATGGGGAGCAATAAATAACACTGCAGAGGAGCCTGAGCAGCTGAGGGTGGATGAGAACTGAGCTGGTCCATGACCTGCTGATCTGGGTGTTCTCTTCATTATGAATCCCAGGTCCTCCCCTAATTGAGACAGGGAGTTCAAGTTAGCACTACTCTTGCCCCTGCAGTAAAACAAGTTTCTTCCTAGGGACCTCTCCTGATTCTTGCTGCTTGGAACTTTTTCACAGAGCATGCACAGACAGAGACACAAACCTCAGCTGGGAGAGCAGTCCCAGTGTGGAGATGCCACTTGTGCCTGAAAAAAGACAGCCTTGAGATTTCTTTGATGGCATACAGAGGAGGGTTCTTCCCTCCTTTAGGTGATCTCTTGGGACCATGTGATTGGGATGGTATAAATAATAGAATCATGGAATGACCTCAAAGATCATCTATTTCCCACCCCCTTCCATGGGCAGGGACACCTTTCACTATCCCAGGTTGATCCAAGCCCTGTCCAACCTGACCTTGGACACTTCCAGGGGGAGGCAATCACAGCTTCTCTGGGCAACCTGTGCCAGGACCTCACCACCCACTGCAAAACCTCCTGTGTCACTTTTCTGCTGTCCCATTTTGCAATGTCCTACAGTGTAACACAAACACCTCCACCACCAACAGTGATGTTAGTTCTGCTGATCAAAAATACTGTGTGCCTCAGAATTTGGCCCTGATTTAAGATTTGTTCTTGCAAATAATATTTTATCACTGTGCTTAATACAACACCACCACAAAAACTCTCAGAGAAAAAAAAAAGAAAAAAAATCAACGAAACTGAAACCAAAAGCGCAAAACTAAAAACAACAACAACAACAACAAAACACACTTGGAAGCAACAAACCAAAACCAAAACAATAAAGCAAAATAAAGATTCCTACAATCACAGGCCAGTGTCCTCACTGTGAGTGACTCTCTACCACAAGCCACACAGTGTCTAGTAGAAAAGTTAAGCATGTGAATAGTTGTTTGTATCACTGGCAGACATCAGGATGGTACAGGGGTCAGCAATAAATGGTAGAGGATATGGTATTAATTAGAGTGAGTAAGTCTTAGACAAATCCAATTTCTTTCTTGAATAGATGGAATAGGCTTATACTTGGGTAGGGCTCAGCAGTGCACAACATCAAAAAATAACATTATGCAATATCAAGAGAGTACACAATGAGGTTGCCAAACATCAAATCCCATGTCCCCTATTAAAAACAGATGGGATATTACCTTTTTCATATTACCCATATGCTTTTAATACAGAATCAGGATCTGAGGCTGAAATACTCTGCTGTCTGCTCCCACCCCAGCCCTGCTCCTCACAGCCTCCTCTGCAGCCAGGGGCTCCCATCTGGGCTGTGCAAATAGTGGCTGCAAGGGGCTGAAAAGAGCAAGATGGGGGCAGAGGAAGGAGGGAGAGAAAGGGTTGTTTCTTGCTGTGGAAAAGAGGAGTGACCTTTGAAAAGTGAGTCTTGGTTTAGAATATTAATAAAAAATTACTATATACAAAAACAGACCGAGAACTTGGTAACTGGCAGAGCCCAAAAGAGAGCTCCAAGGGAAATAATTGTAAAAGGAGTGTCCTGTGTCGTTCTGTCAAAATCAGCTGCAGGTCTGTTGCTGTATCTGCATCAAGATACAAATATAAAGCCACTGCTGATAAAATGAATGGAGGGATTTGTGGTCTGATAAATCATGGAGAGAAAACTTGAACACGGGCACCTAAATCATGTGGGATGCAGGATCTGGGCAAACAAACTGAATGAATCAGCTTCTGGAAACCTAGAACTGAAAAGGAAATAGAGAATACAGTCAGCAGATAGAAGACCATGAGCTCTCCTATTTCTGTGGGAAAGTGGGCAAATGGGATCATTGAATTGTGCCAGTAAAAATGGGATTTAATAGCAGTTTTGTGTATGGTACTGATATCATGGAATACCAGGTTGGAAGGGATCTCAAGGATCATCTGGCCCACCCTTTCCTGGCAAAAACACGGTCTAGGCAAGGTGGCCTAGCATCCTGTCCAGCATCTCAAAAATGTCCAACATGGGGGAATCCATCAGGAAGGAAAAGCGTGGACTTTCCTTTATGCACATTTCTGAAAGGATTCAGAAAACAGAGACAGGGAAGGAAACACTGACAAGAACTCAAATATTTCAATTTTTTTCAAAGCAGTCAGTGAAGTGATTCGATTACTCTCAAGGTATCTGGAGGAGGAGGAGGAAGAATCAATGACCAGAAACTCGTTGATGTGAAAGTGAAGGAAAGAACAAGAAGCTCTCATGGGAAGATGGAGAGAGAAAGGCTCCCAAGAGAAAGTGGGTGAGCATCCAACACCTAAGCACACATTCAGGTAGTATTGGATGGGTCCAGCTCTTGTAGCTTTTAAACCAGATGGTTTTCCGTAATTTTAGCCAAAAAGAAAGTTCAACACTGTAGTATCAAAGTGAACAACAGTGGCCTGTATCATGCAGGAGACTGAAATATGAGATTAAACAGACTTTTCTGGCCTTAAATTTTAAAACTATACAAATAAAGGTTTAGACTTACAAATTAGATGAGGCAACAACTCATCTTTAATAACACATCTCTGATGCAACATCAGTTTGTAAATATTTATAAATTTAATTGTTTAGAATTTAAGAGCCATAATAGTCTGAATTTCTCTCAAAACACTGACTTTACCCAATACTTTACAGTTTCAAGGCAGACTCACAGGAATTCTGTTCCTGGTTAAAAGCCTCATGGACGTCTCTGCACTACAGGAGTCCAGCTAGTACATGGGCATAGCTCTGTCTTCAGAGAATCAGAGAATAATTCAATGGGTTGGGTTGGGTTGGAAGGGATCTTAATGATCACCTCATTTCCACCCTTCTACCATGGGGAGGGACATCCTCCCCTAGACTGGGTTTCTCCAAACCCCATCCAACCTGGCTTTGGACACTTCCAGAAACGGGGAAGCCACAGCTTCTCTGGGAAAGTCATGGAAATGTGATGTGTTTCAGCATGGGTAGTCATATTTCAGCCAATGAGGAACTTGTTTAATGAGCAGATCAAGTGGATAAATTGCTTCACTACACTTAAATTAGTATCTGATGATGATGTATCTGACACTTACCTCCTGTTACCTTCTGCTGGGGACAGCAAGCCAGACTGAGTCACCATTAAGGTCTCAACTGG
Source organism: Pseudotriccus pelzelni (assembly GCA_035584735.1). Classification (NCBI taxonomy): domain Eukaryota; kingdom Metazoa; phylum Chordata; class Aves; order Passeriformes; family Tyrannidae; genus Pseudotriccus; species Pseudotriccus pelzelni. Next base: position 111,495,371 of record JAWMRA010000113.1, read on the forward strand.
CAAGCCAAGGCCTCTCTGAAGGTCTCCAGTTTGGTGAGTGTTGATAATTGTTCTGGCCAAACTCTTTAAGCTGTCACTTGTCAACTCATTTCTTGGATGTCCCGGTGGATCACCAAGTTCAATGATCAGCACCCTCGATGGACCGGCTGTATCAGGTGGCTGCAGAGCTCGGGTGCTCACTGGTTGCCTCCCCCCTTCCTGTGAGCCATATCTGCTGTGAAAGGCTGTGCAAGAGGCCATGCTAGGGCAGTGATACTTCTTTTTGCTGGCATTGGCTGAGATTACCTTCAACATGCTTTCACCTCCCAGCACATGATGGACGACTCTGACTTGGTCGCGGCCAACCTTCACAAAATCAGCCAATCGACGTATTACAGTTGTCTCATCTTCCTTCCCAACAGACTCAGTTACAGTGAAAGCCACAAGAAGGGAGAGGCCAGCAACTATTTCTACAGGTTCAGTCTCATGGAGGAGAACATAGAGGAGGTTGTCCTCAAAGCTGAAGTAATTGGCTCCTGCCCCTTCATTCAGTGAGAAAGAAGATGGGTTTGGAGAGACATATTTGCCTTGAATGAAAACACGAAGGCTGAGTGGTTCACTGTAGAATATGGCCATGGGCAGCCTGGTTGTGTTTTGGCCACTGAGGAGGAAGAGTCTGAAAGCCAGAGGTGGGAGGTCTGGGAAGCAAACCGTGGTCAGTTTGGGGGGTGGCAGGACAGAAAATAGAGTAGAACGATGCTCTGCGGGGTAACACCAAGAGTGTGAAGCCACGTCACTGAAGGTGTCCATAAAGCTGCCAGTCATTGTTACCACTGGGAACAGTCTCTGGCTGTCCACACTGGAGTCCAGGTTTTCCAGGATGACAAGTGCATGGTCTGTCTGTTTGCAGAAGTAGCCTTCTACTGAGGGCTTGAAGATGCACTTACTGTCGTCTCTGTAAATTCCTGGAAGAGAATAAAGGGAAATGAGGATGAAAAAATTACTTGGTTTGGACATCATCTCAACATTTTGTTTTACAGTTGCTTGTTTTCCCACTCGGAGCTCAAAGTCACTTTTATCAGGGCTAAAATGTTACATAATTTTAAGAGAAGCCTGAACATTAACAGATGTTAAGTAGGTAGAAACCACATCTACTTCTTTGAGTTGAAAATGGTTGAAGACTGCTAAGAGACAGAAAAGCATCACGTATACTTACCTCATTCTTTAGATATCAGATTTAGCTTGTCCTTTGATCTGATCCAGCGCTACACCCCTATGTCCTCGTGTCTTATACATTCTCCTGGTTCTAAGCCTGTACAGGGCAGCAAATCAGGGCTTGACTGCAATTCTTTGGGAAGATGATTTAACTCCCCGTGAAGCCATCTCATCCCACTCACAGGGATTGCATTAAACAAACAAACAAACCCAACAAAAAAATCACCAAAACAAAAAACCCAAACCCCAACAACAAAAAAACCCAGAACAAACAAAACAAATAAACAAACCAAACCAAAACAAACAAACAAAAAAATCTAGAAGGGACCAGAATATTATTAATCTCCTCCAGTGATGACATCATCAAGTTTTAGAGACAGAAGAAAGCACCAGATTCAGATACTTACAAATAGCGGAGATTCTTACATGTGCTCCAAGCATCTAAACTCCCCCTGCAGTCTGTGGAGATCTGAAGTTTAAACCATTTGCCCACAGGCAGGCATCCAGATTTGCGTGGGATGCCCTGAGGGACCTAAGACATGTGACACAGGATCTGCAGAAGATCTCTGCCCTGCAAGGATGGCAGCTGGAGGGCTGGTGGGACACTCCACAGCAGCAGAAAATACGCTAAACATACACTTGTGGCAACTGAAGCATGTCCAATTCCCCAGCCATCAGCACAGACAGAGCGGTTTAAAAACATGAAGTTCACCCTAAAAGACTTCTGTTTAGTCATCTGGATTACACTTCACTATCCTATAACTTTATTGACCAGAGGTAGAACCTGTCACTTGAACACAAGTGCCTAGTGTCACCCGGACTTCTTTTGGTAGCTGCAACATCTGTAGATATAACACACAGTCGATGGGAGTGCATAAGCCCCTTTAGATAGCACTTCATTCTTTCACCGAATATAAAAGGAGCCAAAACCCTTACACATATGTCAGAATTTGCCACTAAATCCCCTCCCAAGTGTCTGTGGAGACAAGTCAAGAGGATCCTTTTATGGAAGGCTCTGTACAGAAGAGACATAATCCACGCAGTCTTCTGAGTTAGAATGATAGAATCACAGAATGGGTTGGGTTGAAGGGACCTTAAAGATCACCTGGTTCCAACCCCCTGCTATGGGCAGGGACACCTTCCACTAGATGAGGTTGCTCCAAGCCCTGTCCAACCTGGCCTTGGACACTTCCAGGGATGGGGCAGCCACAGCTTCTCTGTGCCAGGGCCTCACCACCCTCACAGGGAACAATTTCTTCCCAATATCCCATCCAACCTTGCCCTCTGGCAGTGGGAAGCCATACCCTTGACCAAAGTCCCTCTCCAGCTCTCTTGCAGCCCCTCGAGGTGCTGAAAGGTGCTGTAAGTTTACAGTGTACTCTATCTGACCAAATATAGGTCTCTGCTTTAAGATGAGAGAAATTGTGCCTCAGGCTGTAACAATGAGATCATCACTGATTATAAAGAGAGAACAAAAGGAAGAGTTCAGATACGGGCACCAAAAACATAAACATTTCTGCCTGGAGCATCTTAGGAAAAGATATGTGTTTCTGTTTTTCCTTCCTCTCTTCAAAATAAAATCAAAGGAGGAATTTGCTGCTGTAGCCAGCTAGAATCCTCCCTTTCACCTAGCCTGCCCCTTCCTTAGTTAGCTGAGCTCACAAACATGTTGAGCAAAGTGTGGCAAATATCTCAACTAACTGTGCTCCTCATTCAGCACCTTCAGGGACAAGTTTTCAAATCAGATCAAACACAAGGGACAACAACATCCCTGAGAGTCACAAACTTTTGGACAAATGAAAGGACTTTCCCCTTATCAAGGACACATTACGTGAAACTTTCTGCTAGAGAAAAATAGCAGACTCCTGGAAAGGAAATGAACTGTGAGAAAAGTTGGATAGACCTCTGAACAATCTGGTCTAGTGGAAGGTGTCCCTGCCCATGGTATGATCTTTAGAGACCCTTCCAGTCCAAAGCATCTATAATTCTATTAAATTATTCTGAACTCTGCCTTCAGTTACATCTCAGTGCCAGGATCTTACAGACACCTATTATCTATTTCAGGGGGAATCCTCATGTGCAGACTGTGGTCTGGAAGCATTTCCCAGAAGGAGTTGTCACTCTGCATGTCACCAAGGGGAGCAATAAAATTACATAAATGTCGAGCTCTATTCAGGGAGGATGTTCCATGAGAGAGGATCTCTGCAGAAGCCCCTAATTTTAGACACCAGCTTAGGATTTTGTTTCCTTTTCTTGCCTTTCCCTGTGGTTTTTTATTTTGTTCTTTTTTGCTTTATCAGTGCAAGCATTTTGCTCTCAGTGTTCGCTGGGGGCAAAGGGAGAGAGAGAAGCAATTCTGTTCAGAAGCAGAAGTGGAAACGCTGAGCTCGGAGGTGTTCCAGGCTTTGTCCTGGAGCACTGGGAGGATGTGTCGGCAGCTAGCCCATAGAGTCTGACAGATCCCATCCTCTGCCCTCCTGGAAACACCCCATCTCCCCCCTCTCATGTCTACAAATTGGATTTGCTGATATTTTGTGATTTCCCAGGACTTTCCTTTCCTTTGCCCTACCTGCACACACACTCACGCCCATGCACGCACACGTGCTTGTCCCCTTCCAAATGGCCTTATCTGCCAGTCACAATTTCTGCAGCCTGCAATTTCGATCACTTTTAAAATGAAACCCATGCTGGCCTTAGTAATCATAATGTCATTTACAATTTACCACAAAACACGTTTATTCAGTTAGTAGCACATTGGAGAAAGAGAACTCCATATGAACTCGCCACTGAAGCCCTAATCTGATTATTTCCTCATGAAAATCCAAGCAGGGGTGCTTGTAAGAGGGGTCTGAGAGGAGAAGGAAAAAAGTGAGTCCTGGCCACAGCTGACTCTCATAATCAACGGGAGTAGATAAGTGACGAGGCGTGTCAGGGCCAGCAGCTAATCTGCCCTGGGGCTTTCCTCTAAAAAAGGCCAGAGTGGACAGGACTTAATAAATACTGAGTGACCACTGAATATTGAGCTGACATGTGCTATTTACATTGGCGATGAACAATAACGGTGATAAATTCCAGAAGCATCCCCCCTGCAATGGGGGAAATCAGATTAAACAGGTTCTATTTGTATGTGGGTTTGCACGCACACACACACGGGTGTGTGGGAGGGGGGGGACAAAATGGGGGGAAAAGAATCAAGGCCAAACGGGCAGGAAAGGTGGAGAAAATGTTCATATCTGTAGCAAAGTGTGCATGGATGAGGTTGAACGTTGTGCTGGGAGCTTCATGTATCCAGGCAGAGGACGAAGGCACGAGTGTTTTGGGTGCACACATGGGCACGTGTGCCGTCTGTGTGTCCTGCTCCATGCAAGAAGGAGGGAGAAATGATGCCTGCAGAATGTGTGTGCTCACCCTCTGCAGATAATTCCTCAGACTTTGCTTTCTGCAGCGTCCCCCCATCATCGAGCCAAATTTATTATTTATTTATATCCACCTGCACACACACATAGACACACCAACATCTGTATCTAGATGAGACTTCAGCACTCAGGTTGCTTCTAGGGCTCTTGACAAATATTAACTTTGTGTCAATATTTGTCCTTCCTGTCGTGAAATGAGGATTTTCCACCTCATTTCACATTTGAAAAGAAAAATGTGCCGAGGGGGTCCTCTTTGCTCAGGAAAAAAACCCCACTGCCACCATCACCGTCTCATATCCTTTATTTAGAAAAATGGAGAAGGGTGGAAGGAGGGAAGAGCTTATTTTAAAATAGATGTTTTGACTTAAAGGCACATAGAGTCCTTTGCAAGTCTCCTGCCTTTTCCCTGCTTCTCCAACACCAAATAAATAAAATAAAATAAATTCTACATTTAAAATTGAATGAAATACATCAACATTAATGATTTTCCCCTTCAGGTTAACACCACCATTTGCTTCAATAATTTTTACCCATTTCGTGATAGATTTCACAATTCATGGTATGAGGAAAAATAGTCTTTTTTTTTGACAAAAACAAAAAGGAGTGTCATTTTTTTATCAAAATAAAATAAATCTCTCACAATTTTCTTTCCATCCGACTGGATTTGCCTATCAGTTATTTCTAATTTAACTACAATTATAGCTACAAAAAATATAAAAGCGAAGAGGGGAGGAAGGGGAAGGGGAGAGATAAATGGGACACTGTTTAGAAATTGCAATTCTTTGGCCTTGGGCTGGCCAGCACATATCTTTGCTGAGGGGGAAATATTCATCAGCATTAACTGTTCCTTTTGACCTGCTGACATTCAAATGGGAAATAAAAAAAAAAAAAAAAGAGTCCAGCAGTAGCACCTCAGAAATCTAGAAAAGGTAAATTATTCTCAGGTCACTTGTGATTTTTTGTTACAGGAAAAGTTTTCTATGTTTCTTGAGTTCAGATGTTCCCTGTAAATCATTTTGGCCTTGATTTTCCTGTCTAACCCCTGTCACAAGTCTTCATTCCTATGCATTCATGTTCTGTCAGCAACAGCTCTGCAGACACCGACTTTGTAAATCTTTATGTAGTAAGTGAAAACAAACCCATCAGCCTCTGTGGATGTTGAGATAAGATGTTGTTTTTAGAAATCCCACCAACTGTAAATTAGGGATTGAATTTGTCAGCATTCCATGGGGGATGAACACACAGATATGCAGCGTCAAGTGACACCTGGTTTCTCACAAGATGTACGTTGGGCACACGTGCACAGAAAAGCATGGTGGGTCAGTGCTTCTTGTGCATTTGGGTCCATATGTGCTGGTTTTGGCTCAGGGAGAGTTAATTTTCTTCATAATAACTGTTATGGGGCTGTGGGGTGCACAAGAAACTAGGAGGGGACACAACAGGGGCAGCTGATTCCAGCTGACAATGGGAATATCCCAGGCAATATCACTTCATGATGACCACCTGCCTGACCTTGGAAAGTGGTGAAAGAATTCCTTATTTTGCTTTGCTTGTTTATACGACTTTGACTTTACCCCTTTAACTGTCTTTACCTCAACCCACAAGTTTTCTCCCTGTTACACTTCCAGTTTTCTCGCCGTCGACCAGGAGAGACTGAATGAGCCGAGATATCCCATGTTGGAGTTAAACCACGACAACATACACACTCCTCTATAAAAAAAACTTTGAGCCCCCTGGCCAATTTCAGTCACTTTTGTGGACTCAAAGATAGCATGTTCCTGCAAGGTTTGTAAAAGTAGAGAAAGGACAGTTATTAGTGCTTCCATCAAAGGAAGGTCTGTAGTAAAACTCTCTCTTATTACACATCCCAGGATCTGCATTATCCCTTCTCTTTCACATACAAATCCAAAGAAAAGCAGGTGTAGTACATGAACTATTTGTCTTGCAATATTGGTTCTCGTACTTTGATATGGCCACGCACACTACAACTATTTATTCACTTTAAAATCAAGTGTTACTTGGCTCTTTCATACAGTAATATATTTTTATGTTTGCACCAACCCTTCAGAGCATCCCCATGCCTAAGAAGTCAGGCACACAGTGTTACAGATGACAGTATATCTCTCCAAGTCATGAACAAAAAAATTGCACTGTTCCAACTCCCTGTGACTACACTAATAACTCATTCCTGACCTTAAAGCATCAGTGTACAGGTAAAGTCTTAAGAAGACAGACTGAAACTCTCCGAGGCCAGGATGCTCTCCAACAGGGATCAAGAAGAGTATGGGAACAAAGCACACATATAACAATGTTCCCTCAAAATGTTGCTCAAGCTTTCAGAGATTTACAGGTCAGGAACCTCTTGAGTCAGAGAGATCATCTTTGGTTTTTGTAGTTGACAGGAAATGTCAAACCTGTCTCGAGAAACTGCAAAAAGTTGGGGAATAGAATAGTCTAGCCAGGAGAATATATCTTGAGTCCTCTCAAAGAAGGTGAGCCAATAAATCTGGAGGTGCCCTTTGATGAGATTGACAAGATCAAATTGTATTAAGACATGTTTCTTAGAATACCCAGATCTTCTCAAATGCCCTGCTGCCACTGTAAGGTGCCACACCTGGTAATGTCTTGGCTGTCTGTGTACAGATGACTCGTCTGGAACTGAGATTCTAGAACATTTTATCCATCAAAACCTACAAAATAACCAGTACCAAGTCCAGATCCTTGTTCCTGAGGCCAGCTGCTGTGGCACTCCCCTGGTATTAAAATCACTGACCCTGCAAAAGACAGTGGCCACCTCCAAACTGCCCTTCTGAACTGGCCCCTGACTTGTGCCAATTTCTGGAAGGTGCCCAGGAGGTATCTTGGATACTGCTGGTTTGCCTGGGACCAAACTGGGCTTGGAGCTGTTCTCTTGATGCAGCAGAAGTGACTGGGAAGCTTCAGTCTCCCTATCCTTGTGCAGCTTGACTCAGTAGAGGCCCATTCCTGCTGCTGTCAGCACTGGCCCAGAGCGGCTTGTTCATCATTTTATTAAACTTAATCAGAAAGACACAATTAGGGAGGATTTTTGTCTGCATTATCATTAGTGATTAAGGGACTTCAGTCATTTTAGCCATCCTGACAACACAAAGGTCCCCATAATGCTTCTTTCAGGAATAAATCCCAAACGGTGACAGAAGAAGTGTTACCTGGCATTATATTGTGCATGGAGACTGAAAGTATTAAACAGCATAATAAATATCTTCCCCAAAAGTGCCACAAATTAAACACACTTAAATTGCAACCCTGAATGAAGGACAATGCAGGAGTCATTACCTTAAACCCTACTGTAATGCAGTCAGAAATGTGGCCTGGAACGGGACAGAGTGAACCTTCATATGGGAGAGATAATCTGGGTTTTCATTCCTGAGGGCCATCAATACATTCATCCTGAGGGCCAGCTGAGAGGTGGAAATGATGGCATTTTATACATCAGTCAGCAAAATAGGACCCAGGGCTCTTCCTGGAGTTTTTAGGTGCTCTCATGAAGCAGGTAAGATAAACAAACTATCCCCACAAACCTCTTGTAGTCATTAACCATCATCCAAAGAGCCAATAGCTGGATGTGAGAGGGATCCTGTCTCCCAGGAAAGATGATTGAAAGAGAAAAATGCCAAGAAAAACATCTTTTGGACTGAATTATCTCACCTTTGACAAAACAATGTCAAAGGTGGGATGATCTGCAAGCATCATCTTATATCTCATGTCACTACCAAAGCTTTTCTCATTTTCTTTCCCTTTAAGATAATCCTGGTTTCCTTTTGGTGTATTTAAAGCCCAGAAGGATTTTTCTCTCCTCCTGACCAGCAACCTCATTGACTGAAGTCGAACTGGTGTCTGTGGCTCAACACAAAGGCGGGGGCAGTGAACGACAGCGCCTTTGTCATTCCAGTCACCGTCTCTCTTGCCTAGGAATGATAAAACTGCCACCACCACCTGAAAGCACAACAACAATTTTGTCAGATGCCAGACCTAAAAATGAATGTGGCCGTGCCATGCACCGCTCTGAGCTGTGGATATAATGAGTTTTGAATGGGAAGTCCCGGACACAATAAATCTGTGCCATATGTGACCATTTCCTGTGTCAGTTCCTTTCTCATAACCAGTGGAGGCTTCGCCCTCCCCCTCACTTTCCCTTTCATGACCCCACACCAGGGCTCTGAAATCTTTTCAGGGTTGCTTATGGGCCCCAGGCCTTTCCACAGCAGTTGCATAAATAAATGAGTTTGACAGCAAACATCATAAGGGTTAGTGGTAATGTGTGCTCCACACAAGTGCTCGTGCTACTCGCTGGAGAAAACGGGGGAGGAAGGAGCCTTTTTTGTTACCACAAACAAAAGTATGTTCTCTGACAAGTGGTGAAAGAATTAGTCAAATAAACTTGAACTCCACTCAGACCATCGCTGCCAGGTTTTGTTATGGATGGGGAGGTTCTCAGCTCTGCTTTCCCTCCTTTGCAGTCACTGCAAAGACAAATCATCCTTTTCTTCTGCAAAAATAAAGTGAGGGGATAAAACGAACGGCCTCAAAATAAAATTTGCAGGGAACTTCACTTTACTGCTATTAATATTGTTATTATTATTATAATTTCTTCCCAATGAGAACAGTTCTTCGGGCCTGGGAACAGACTCACAAAGAGACTGAATGATTTTCCATTAGAAGTGGGCTAGAACAAAAATGCCAAATACCTGTAGATTTTGGAAATATTTGGGTTAGAATTAAGCTTTTAAATGACAATGATTTTTATAAGAAATAAGTGAAAGAGAGGACAGAATGGAACCAATTATTTGTCCTATTTTTTCCCCTTTTTTATTCATTAACAAATCAAATATTTTGACTAAATAGCTAAAGTAACTTCTCTCTAAAACATTATTATCAAAAAAACTTTTTTCCCAGGAATACCGTTTTAAAAAAATATATTCATATATCCTAATTTCAGCCCAGAAGGGCCACAGACATTTCAGTTAGTGTCTTGAAGGATATAATTAATTTATAGAAGCTTTATAAAAATTATTAGGAAGGAAGGTTATTTTCTCATGTCCAATGCAGAGAGAACCAAAAAAATGTACTAATATTTTTACCAGGGAGGTGTAGGCTGGAAATTAGAAAAACCTCTTTCTAGTAAAAAATATATATCTATCAGTAGCAAGGGCTTGAAACCAATTGATTAGAACATGGTGGATCTAACACAAGTGAAGAATTTTTTGTAAAATTATTTTAGTTACTTTTGGGAGTATCATAATTACAGATATCACTTTGGAGTCTTTCTTTCTTTCTTTCTTTCCTTCTTTCTTTCTTTCTTTCTTTCTTTCTTTCTTTCTTTCTTTCTTTCTTTCTTTCTTTCTTTCTT
>JAWMRA010000113.1:111505469-111516599 GCA_035584735.1 Pseudotriccus pelzelni
TCTTTCTTTCTTTCTTTCTTTCTTTCTTTCTTTCTTTCTTTCTTTCTTTCTTTCTTTCTTTCTTTCTCTCTCTCTCTCTTTCTCTCTCTCTTTCTCTCTTTCTTTATCTCTCTTTATCTCTCTTTCTCTTTCTTTCTCTCTCTTTATCTCTCTTTATCTCCTTCTCTCTTTTCTTCCTTCCTGCCTTGGCTGAAGGTGCAGTCCTAGAGCTTGTGACTGAAAGGTTCCCAAGCACAAGATTCCCTGTGACATTATGAGGGTGATTTTCATCAATATTAGTCCTGTATGGGCTATGGACTTGAATCTGAAAGCAGAAGGATTTCATTATGGGTACAGACAGCTATATTATGCCATGACATATTTATGACAATGAAAAGTAATGGGAGGCAAGTATTTTAAGCCTTGGAAGCCGAAATAAATCTGGAAGCACAGTACAGGCTCTGAACACCTATGAAAACATATTGAAGAGGTAAAATTTGAGATACAAAGGCTACAGTCATTATCTGAGCACATAGAATGGGATTCATCACATTAATTCTAGCTGCCTAAATGTTAAGCATCTAGTCTAAGCTAATTGTCTAGTCTGAGCTGTTCATCTAGACAATAATCATTAGGGAGAGAGAGGAGAGACTTTTAGAGGGTCATTCATTCCTGCCTTTCTTTGGATGGATTGTATCACATCTGGAGGTGTGAGCCTCTACTAGTTATATGGGAAACCTAGACAGATAGTTTGGATTCAAGGCCTGTATTTAGAACCACAGAATCACAGAACCATTAAGGTTGCAAAAGACCTCCAAGTCCAAGCTCTGACTGAACACCACCCTACAACCAAACCATAGCACTAAGTGCCACTAAAGTTGGGTAAAATGAGCCCAAATACTACTGATGTCACTAACAAGGGTTGCAGAACGGCCAGGCCAGTCAGTGTTCCTGTTCTGAAACAAGTGGGAAATGATAGCTCTGCACACACCTCTAAAGTAACCATCTCCTCCAGTTATGAGCAAGGGTAAAGAAAGAAAGACGGGACATGAAGCCACCACCATGGTAATAAAACCTAAGAAAGAAATTTCCCCTATCCCTAACAGGGTTAAGCAGGCTACAAATAAATTTTTGAGGAAGACCCTGAAAAAAATCAAACTCTGAATTTGGCTTTTGTAGCTCTGGTGGGCAAGCCACTGGACCCAGGTACTTCCACAAGTGCCTGGTGCACTCACCCTGCAGACCACAGCTGCTTGCTCCTGAGAAATGAGGACATGGAGAAAAATACCTTGCAAAGCACAGAAATGGAGAATTTTTCCCAAAAGAGATGATCAAACACAGAAGCCTAAAAAAAAAAAAAATTCTAATCTCTGGAAACAACATGGGGGACAGAAAGAGACTGGTTTCAAACACCACTGACAAGAAAATGAAATGTGCAGTCTTAGTCCTAAAATACCATGGCTACATTGAATCTTAGGGGAAAAAAGGTCAGAAGAGATTTTTTTTTTTTAAATCATAGTGTATCTACAAATTAGGCTTTTATATGTATACTAGGACAAAACTCCCAGGTTAGAGTACGTCCAGAGGAGTTGCCAGGGTGGAGAATGACTTGGAGAAGACCTGTGATCCTAATGACACTTTCATCCATAACTTCATAAGATTGCAATATGGTCTGAAGAACCTTTGAGGCTTGGTTTTGCTCATAGCTGTTATACTCAGGGTGCTTACTTTAGGTAGTCCAGGGACCGTTCCTTGTCCCATCAAAGTCTTCTGGACAGCTCCGACAGGGAAAGAGCAGGTTTGGGGGTGGAATGTCTCTTGTACTTTACCAGATACAGTTCTTCATCTTCATATGAACGTGACTGAACAGAGAGTCAAGTTAATCCTGGTTTTGTGGCCCATGGAGACAACAAATAACTATATTGGTGGAGCACTGAAAACACTCACCAGTCCAGATTGTCCAGCTCTAAGTGATCTAAGGATCACTCCCTTTGCATTTTATTCCAGACTCACTAGTGAGCTGTTTGAAATTTCAGACAGCCCTTGGAGTTATTTTGGCCAGGGAGTATATTTAAAACTCATTGTGCCTAATGTTGTCTTTCTACAATTGAGAAGTAATCAGGAAAGACGTGAAAATAAATAGACAAGTGAGAGGCAAAATGAAATATGAAGTGGCTAGAAAGGAGTCTGTTCTCTAATGTATTTTTTTCAGCTTATTATTGTAAAAGCCCAGAGCAAAAGAGTAGCTTTGAAGAGTCTTTTGTTAATAGTGGAAAGGTTGTCCTTATATTTTTCTTAACTTTTTATTTATTAGCCATGCTGCACAGGGCAATTCCATAAGTGATGGCTGAGTTTCAGGTTACAAGGACTTGTTTAGTCTGAAAACATCTCAGGCTGCAATGGGAAGCAGAAAAGAGAAGTGACAGCCTGTTGCACGGAGCTTGAAGGAACTCACACCGAAGCCCATTTGTTCTCTGCTTCTCCCTGTAATTTCTGGTGGTTGAGCTTGCAAAGATGTGGATGTTTCTGTTTGGATGGTTAAAATGCATTCCCTGCAGGCCAATTCCCTCAGGTGGTCTGGTTGATGACAGCATGATGCTTAGGCCAATATAAAATAGCCGATGTGTTGACCCTGTCTGAAAATAAAATTATAAAGCTGCATTCCTGCACAAGCAATCCTCCAGAACATTGTGAAAAAAACCCCAAAATAAATGTTATTGAGGGCACTTATCTTTCAGGCTCAAGCCCTGAAACATGACAGTCAATAACATTTGTGAGACTCTTGGTGTTGGGGTACTATGCAGTTATTTGTCATTGCCCTGATTATGGGGCTAAGCATAAAAATATTCACTTTCTACAAAATCTCATCAAAGCTGAGATGGTGGAAAACATTAGCTGTGCACAGGAAAACAAACAGGTGCATTAAGCAGATTTGTTTCTTTGGGAGTTTTTAGTGCTTTAACACCAGGGAAAGAAAAAAAAACCTGGAAAGTTAGGATAGGCAGAGCAATACAGATTCTCCAAGGCTGCTTAGCTTAGGAATCCTGCTGGAACTTAAAAGATGAATAACATTCTACATTATCCATTTTTTATGAAGAGAATTGTTAGTATGGACAGCCTTGGTCTGGGTTTGGTTTTTTTTGGTATAACACCCACATTGCCAGACACATACATAAAGACAAGCACAAACACGATTTTTACTTGTTTATTCTACCAAAGATATCAGAACATATTTCATCTTCTGGGCACACCAGTTGGAAAGCTTAGCTGCAAAGCTCTCAGCAGGAACCTCCACAGGCCTTTCTGCTGGTTTGGGACATCAGAGAACATCTTTCGGCTCCCAGAATGCCATGAAGAGCTAAGCCAGTTTGGAGAGCCTACAAAGAGCCCATCTGGCAGGGTTTGCTAAGTTTCCACATCTCATCTGGCTCACAAAGGACAGCAAGCAGCCTTGTAGATCATGTTTGTATTCCACTAGCATGGAGAGACTCATTCCAGAGTCAGACAACACTAAGAACTGAGTACTAAGTACTGAGAATAATCCAGAAGGTAGAAAACTTGTCCTACACACTTCCAAACCTGCGTTGCCTTGTCAAGATGTCTGTGCTATAACCACTCTCCATGAAAGCCACAGGAATTCTGTTGGTGTATAAATTCCCTGGGGAAGAGCTTTCAGCAGAGATCTCTCTTTCCAACCCAAATCCTGCCCAAAAGTTTGGTACATTATGTCAAGAACAGGTTTGCCAGTTGTTAAAAATGGATTCATTGCACGTTACATTTCCCTGAGGTTCCAAAAGGGTTAATGGTTCTCGCAGGACCACAGTCAGTAGCCTGAAGGCCCAACCAGAAGGATGTGCTGTGGAAAGCATCCCTCTGCTGCCAGGGACATTGAATAGAGGAGGAACATAAGGAAATCTTGACTTTTTTATCTCTTCTGCTCTCCATGGCTCACGTGGAGCAGGAGCTCAGACACAGAGGCCTCAGAAGGAGAGGTCTGAATTTAATAAAGCTGTCTGGGGAGAGGGAGACAGAGAAGAGAAGATCACAGAGATAAGAGAAGCAGAGAAAGGAAGAGAGGAGAAGAAAGAACATTACAGCTGAGTAGTGTTGGCTGTGTCCTTTCAGACTGAAGTGGACAGAAGTGAAATAAAAAAAAAAAAGAATATTTTATGGTTAGAACATGTACTTCCATGCCACTGTAATGAGAATAGGCAAAAGGTAAGGGAAGAAAAGGATAATGGAAAGATACTGCTAGAAAATTAATAGAGCTGCTTGATTTCATCAGTTTTGCGGGGTATTGGAGCAACCCTTTAAATTCAGTGCAGCTACACCTACAGTGTTCAAGCAGAATTAGACTCTGATTAGGAAAATAACCTCTTTTGAAATAACAATTCCACAGATTAACAAAGGGAGGGAGCCTGTTTGATTCCCCGCTTCTGCAATCTTTGCTCATTTTCTCTTAGAGAATAAAAGTTGATTGAGGGGGAGCAGGAAGAAGGAGGGGGCTCAGATGTTCTCCACTGACACTCACAGCCCTCTCCACCAAGGTGCAAAGTTGACTTCCTCACAGAAAAATCAGAGAGCAAATGCATTGCCCAAGCTCCCATCTGAGGATGTTTTTATTCTTTTCTTTTCCGCAAGATTCCGTTTGTTAGAAAAACCAAAAAGACACCGGAGGGAAAATAAATGCAGATACATTTTTAATGCATGCATTTAATTTTCAGAACATGGTGGGCACTTCAGTGCCGGGTGCTGGAACTGCAAGGGGAGAATTTATCTAATCAGTCCTCCGTGTCCCTGCTCCATTGATATAATGTGGTCCTGCCGATTAAAGCACTGGAATCACAGCTCTGCCTTTTCCTTCTCTTTCATACTAAAATTATTGATGTGCTTTGTACAATGTGTAATTGCCATTATTGTATATGTGCCTGGAGCATGTGCAGAGCTGAAATTGAAATAAATAAGCAAGCAAAAGTCACACGATAGCGAGTCCCTGATGGTATGGGGGGGAGGTGTTGGTGCTGTGGCATCACGAGCTGAAAATAGGATTTCATACTACTGTGACTGGTTTTGATAGAGTGAGATTCGATAAGACTGGAAGAAAGGCTGCCCTGATCCTTCAGTCTGACCCTCAGTAAACACCAAATCAAAGTACCTCTTTTAGTATCCCAGGTCTGAGTCTCATCATCCAGGGATTTCTCTGGAGCAGTCCTGATTTACATCACCTGAGGATCTTGTTCAGTATCAGACCCTCACTTTTGCTCCTTGTCTTTCTCTCTCTCATAGATAGGCAGTAGATTTGTTCTTTACATTTAATTTATGCAACCGAGGCAAGAATACATTCCAGTGACGCCAATTAGATACGCACTAATTTCTTCTCTGTGAAATAGCAGTAAGTAATTAATCAGAATTTTGATCACAACTCAGTTGGCAATTCTAATTGCACTTGTCATTTCCACAGCAAATACAGAATCATTATCTTTTTCGCCGAGTCCTCTCTTCCTAATCATCCAGGGTGCTGGAAGCAAAACATTTCCAAGAACTAGATATTGTCTCTATCAACCAGCAGCCTTAATACCTTTGGACTGAGGGTTAGTGGGTTCAGTCCGTGGCTGTGTTTTATTTCAAGCTCCATCATAATTTAAAAGGGAATAGCTAGTGGCAGGCTGGCTGCTTGCCTGGGGGAGGGGGGATTCTGCCTCATAAAATTATGAGGAAGGATAAAAGCTAGCAGCTCACTCCATTAAAAACCTTCTGGGAGAGCACTAAAGACGCCTGACCTTTGCACAAGCATCCAGCAGGCATCTAAGGGACATATGGACGTTGAGCAGATCGGTATCATCAAAGTCCACGCTGCTTCTCTGAGGCACCACATCCGTGTTTAACTCCAGGCACTGCCAGCCCATCTCGGCAAGGAATAGGATGATCAGGGGAGATCAGTGCCCTGTGTTTCACTGAAACAGGTTTCCATGACCATTTCGGGATCGTTCTGATGACCTGTGAAAACTGACAGTGCTGGTTTAGAGCAAGAAGGGGTTAAGATGATCCGCCTGGATGGTGTTATGGCCAGGGGTCTGTGGAGACAGGGCTGCCCTTTGCTGTGCTCCAAAAAGCTGACAGTGAGATACTCCTCAAATGGCTTAGAGGAAGGAAGAAAGAGAGCAGGAAGAGAAAGGGAGATTCACCATTTAGGAGCGGAGCCCTACAGGATGCTGAGGGTGTACCTACACCAGGTCCAGCCTTCAAATCCTGTGTGGCTCCTCATCTTCTCCTGCAAAAAAAAATTGTGAGGACCTGGCAACTACAGTCCAGTTCTTCCTAGAATTCAAGCCCAGGTCATTATTATTTTCCCAGGCAATCCCAAACCATACACAGTAAGTCTGGGAACAGCCATCAAAACTGAGATCTCAATTCTGTCAGCTGTAACCAGTGAAAAGGCACTTACAAGAAATGTAAAGACACTTTATGAAGGAAGTCTCTGCACAGAATATGCTGTGAACCAGAACAGTTCTGGTTCTACCCTTACATACAATTTGAGCAAGTAGCATCAGTGAAAATGGCTGATTTGAAGACTATCCAAGCATCTCCTCTACTCCCTCAAATCTTTGTCCTCCCTGCCCTAAGCACCAGAAATCACTGAAAGAACCGGAAGGCATCACTCAGCCTTTTCCTTTGCTTCTCCAGGGGTTTTTTTTGTTAATTCTCTTGCTTTTATTCCATATTTCAGAGGTCAATAGGAAGGACTTGAGGGAAAGTGTAACCTGTCAGAGTCCTTCTAGTCCCATACACCAAAACTCTGCCATAGAAAGAGGTGAAAACTCTCAGTATTAATGATGACACTGGGGACAAAACATCTCAGAATGCAGCTATGAATTTTGAAGCCAGGAACAACAATGTCTGAGATTCTGGTGGTATGAATCTTTTCCACAAAGAACAGAAAAATACAGGGTACATGTCTGAATTGCAGAGAGATTTTCTTCTTCTGAGATCAGAGTAGGGGTGGCATGTTAAGCATGCTTTCCATGATGAAAAGTCTCAAAGCCTTGCATCATACATTTTCCAGGCTCAACTTTACCTTCTGGGGCAGAGTGGGACATTGACATTTTCCATCATTCTTCAAAAGAGGTACACTGGGGCTATGCCCATGCTTGGGAAGGGTTATGCCTTAGCCCTAGCACTCAATCACACATATTTTACATTCCTAGAACAATGTTTGGCATGTGTTTTTGTCTAGGCCATCTAGCACTGACCAAAACTGCGTCTAGGAGCTGTCTGAGGCTTCACGTGATTTGTGGCCATCCCAGTTTGGATGCAACTGCTGTGGTCTGGAAGAAAAGGGATTTTACTAATTGTACATATGGCTATGCTAAGAGTTGGCCATGGGCAGGGACACCTTCCACCAGACCAGCTTGCCCAAAGCCCCATCCAACCTGGCCTTGAACGCTCCAGGGATGAGGATATGTCCCACTTCAAGCCACTCAGGAACAGGAGAGGCACTGAGAGAGATAAAAATGAGGTTGCCACCATCAGTTTTTTTTCCTGAGCAGCTATCCACGCTCTGACATAGTCAGCAATGATTGTGCTGACTAACTTAACATATATGGGAGACCCTGAAGAGGCAGAAAACAACAAAAACTCTTCAAACAGATGTAACACAGAAGCTGCAAAAAAGAAAGGATGCCTTTTAATTCACTATATTCAGGGTTGCTTAAACCCCTCAGAGTGGGAAAATGACAAAGAAACAGCAGCTCATGGAACCTGAGCATCTCTGAAGACAGAGCAAACCAACACAGCACAGATTTATGAAGACAGCAGATCACGTCCCAGATTAGTTACAGCAGCCAAAAGAAAAAAATAAGAGCTTTAAAACCAGAGGCAGTGGGATACAATCAGAGTAGTGCAGAAAACATCAGCTTCAACACAGATATATAAGTAATGGATGGTCCTGAAGAGACATTCTGGCTACATCTCCACTAGTAAATTAAATGTGCCCAGGAGTGTTCCCAGACACCGAGGCCAAGTGACGTGATCTGGTTGCATTCCTCTATGAAACTATCTCAGCTTTAAAAACTGGATTCATCCAACAGACCAAGTGGGAATGTTCCCTGGCACACATAAATTCCCAAACTGCACACAAGAATTTTTTGGGAGAGCATTAATTGGCCCAGGACAAAAGCATGCCAGGGGCTGTGGTAAACATTTTGGCAAAGCAGAGGGTGGTGTCTCTGTGCCTGTGGCCTGACATCACTTTACTTATCTTTGCATGGGCAGGGCCCTGTCCACATGAACCTCTGCCCCTAGAGAGTGCTTCTCTGACCACAAGGTCACCTGGAAATTTAACAGAGGGCACAGGCCTCAGTTAGAGAGGTATTCAAAGCCTCAGGAAACCTTCAGCCCATATTATTTCTGGGCCCCTTTGAGCGAAGAGTTCACACCCAGAGGAAAAGATCAAGCAGGTGTTGTGGGAAATATTTGGCCTTTTTTTGGCATTTGTCATCATGCTTTGTAGGTTCATAGAATCACAGAGTGCTTTGGGCTGAAAGGACCTCAAAGATTCTCTAGTTCCAATTCCCCTGCCATGGGCAAGGGCACCTTCCACTATCCCAGGTTGCTCAGAGCCCCATCCAGCCTGGCCGTGAACATTTACAGGGATGGGACAGCCACAGCTTCTCTGGGCCACCTGTGCCAGAGCCTCACCACCCTCACAGTAAAAATTTCTTTCTATTTTTTTGCATATTTGTTGCAAACAAGCTATTGCTGCTCACTTTGCAGCTTACAAGGCTGTAGTACATTTTCTTGTACTAGAAAAATATTAAAGTGAAGAAGAACGACTTATGGTCATTATTAAAGCCAATCTTTATGAGGCAGGAAACAAAGTTGTTGCTGTCTGCTTTCTGTTTATTGGAAGAGCAAGCTTTGAACTAGAGTGGAAGAGAAGGAAGGGACAACCTACTCCCCTCCTGGATCTTATCTGTCTTCTGGAAATAAGTGATTGGTTGACAACAGCTAAAGAGGGACACGCCTACCCCACTGCACCTTAATTAATACAGAAAGGATGGGTTTGGGAGGACTGGAGTCACCACGGGAGCAAACGTGGGAATAATTTCCTGTCTTTACTCAGACACAGTCTCTCTGGGTTGGTGCAACTGGACCCAGCTCTGGTCTTCAACAGTCATAAACTGTGAGTTCAGTGAGGTCATGGCCACATTTAACTGTGGGAAATGTCTGATGCATGATGTTGACAGGTCAGCCCCCTCCTCACCTCACCACATGTGGGTACCCCTCTAATCAAGATGCTCTGACAAGCAGAGGATGAGAAATGTGTGCACAAAGCCCACAAACACAAACAAACTGTGGAAACCCTCTTACAGACGCTCTGAGCAAAAACAAGAGAAAGAGTGGCATGAGGTGAGGAGTGGCTACACCACCAGGTCTCTACCACCAGTGGTGGAGAGAATACTCTTGTTGTCTACCCTTGCCTTGGGTGACAACTGTGAGCCTCAGTAAAACCTCTTGCTGTTTCTTGTAACTGTACAATGTGGTGTGCACGGAAACATTTGCTCTGAGCACAAGCTCAGAGACAAGACAGGGCTGATCGACAGAAGAACTCATCAATGTCAGGAGGAGCCAGAAGCACAGGCTGGGGCTGTGTGTAAATACACCCACAGAGAGCAGGACAGCAGGAGGGTGAGCTCAGCCCTCTTGGCAGGACCCCAAGCAGGTCCAGTGCCATGAACATCACCTCAGCCAACACACATCAGTCACAAGCACTCAAGGAACAGGACACAAACACGTCATAGAGCTCTTAAGGTTGGAAAAGACCTCTAAGATCATCAAGTCCAACCTTTGACCAAATACCACCATGCTCAGTAAACCATGTTGTGAACCATCTCCCAGCCAAAGTGGAGGCAGAGCTGACAAAAGAGCAGACACTGCTGCTCACTCTGAGAGCTGTCCCCAACAACCACCAGGGACATATCTTGCCTCTGTGTTTCCATTTCCCTCCTTCTTTACATGCTCCACCAGTGATTCTTTTGCAACGAACAGGAGTCCATTGCACATTCACAACAGAGAAGACTGAAATTATCATGGCTTTTCATTTGAGACTTTCTTTGCATCTCCTGTCTGCTTTGCTCCACAGTGCTCACACCAGCATTTAGATTTTCAAGGGAAAGTCACACAGATCAGGCTCATTATCACCCTTTTCCGGGTGATTTGGGAGCAATACACACACCTGAATAGTGAGTGGAGAGTTGAGCTGATGCCTCCTGGCTTGAAGACATAGGGACATGCAGGGACTGGGTGACTCCAGAGCACGGTGCCATTACAAACAGCACTTTGCCTGGAGGCCCATCGAGTTGAATTAGAAAAGAAAAGAACCATTAATTAACTTGACTTAAGAGAAGGCTGATGCAGGGCAATGTGACCTTTTCTCTATGTCACATGCCACACGGATTTGAGCCTCCCTCTGATGCTTTGTCACCGCCAGTCCTTGTTTTTTAGATCACTTGGATTGCAGGGGGGTGATGGTGACCAAAAGGATTGTGGCAGCAGAAGGGAAGAAATGACAGGTTCACTGGTCCAGTGATCTGTGCACCAAAGACAACAGAATTCCATTATGCATCTACCACCTATTACCTTGCAATGTGTATATATATGTATATATATATATATGTATACACACATATATATATGTATAGATACCCTATCTCAGGTATTGAAAGCACATAACATCTGCATTCAGTTAATATACTTATCTAAGGTAGTTTGAACAGTGTTTTACAGAAAAACTAACAGTGGTATCAGTTTAAAAAAATGCAGAATAGAATTATTTAATGCTGCGCATTTTTTGCATAAATGTGATGGCAACAGAAGGAGCTCTATGCAAGTTTCTCCAATCAGCTCAGTGCATTGCTGAAATACTTGAAATTTGATATTGAATTAGCCAGCTTCAAGGATTAGAGGGAAAGTGTGGTTAACAGCCTTTAAAATCACAGAATGGTTTGGGTTGGAAGGGATCTTAAATATCATCTTGTTCCAACCCCCTGCCATGGGCAGGGACACCTTCCACTCTCCCAGGTTGCTCCAAGCCCCATCCAGCCTGGCCTTGAACACTTCCAGGGATGGGGCAGCCACAGCTTCTCTGGGCAA
>JAWMRA010000113.1:111521897-111546043 GCA_035584735.1 Pseudotriccus pelzelni
TCCTAATATTATTTTCTCCCCAATCAGATCTCTTTGTCTGCATAAACATTCTCTCACCTTAGAGCAATTTGTGGGGGCTGTGGTGAAAAAAATTGTCCCTAGGCAAACCCACAACAGTTGGACTCGATGATCCTTGTGGACCCCTTTCAACTCAGCATCTTCTGTGATTCTCTGATTCTGTAAATCAAGCCTCCTCTTATTTAAACCGTAATCCCTTGTCCTATTGCAGCAGGACCTGCTAAGAAGTCTGTCCTCATCTTTCTTGTAAGCCCCCTTTAAGTACTGAAATGCCATAATAAAATCTCCCTGGAGCCTTCTCTCTAAATCAGGTCCCTTTTATATAAACATGTGGTACCACATTTTGGACCAAATGAGTCAAAACTGCTTGCTTGTTGCTGAGATCATGAAATGCAAGACTGTCAAAACCTAAAAGCACGAAGAGGAGAGCAAGGCAAGCTAAGGTCACGCAGACAGACATCTAAGTGCTTGTCTGCTTTAGTAATGCCACATGGACACTGGTAATTACCAGTATGTCATTTTTCCCAATATTTCATGGGAACCACAAATTAGTTTGGAATCACACCATGCCAGATGCTACACAGACACTTCTCTAGGCCTGACACTGAAATGTCAAGAGTAATCACAAGCTAATACACAAAGGGAAAAAGAAAGAATTAACCTCATTTCACAGGATATGGTGAGGCCCTGGCATGGGTTGCACAGAGAAACTGTGGATGCCCCATCCCTGGAAATGTCCAAGACCATGCTGGACCGAGCTTGAAACAGCCTGGGATAGTGGGAGATGTACCTGACCACAGCATGGGGGTTGGAATGAGGTGGTCTTTAAGGTCCCTTCCAACCCAAGTGTTTCCACAATTCTTTCTATGATTCTTGATTTTTCAAAGTCTCAGGAGAAGGTTTTCGCAGATTCTCTAATGAATTCAGCTTTGCTGGGTTGTTCTGCAGCAGCAGACTGTGTTTCCTGGTCAGTCTCACAATAAATTGCTCCTCTCATCCCAGTGGCTGAATCCATCCTGTGGTGCAAGGTCTAACAGTGAAACCTCTGGGACAGCGTGTTGTAAACTAGGAGGGCTCTTACACTGCCCTAGGGAGACAGACCTGAGATTGTGCTGACCACAGCTCAGTCTAGGACCGTGGCCAACTTCAAGCGTAACCACATTGCTATGAAAATGTCCCTATCGCAGAATCAGAGAATCACAAAATACGTTGTGTTGGAAGGGACTTGCCAGGATTATCAAACCCAACCCTTAGCCCTGCCCAGGACCACTCCCAAGAGTCACACCATGTGCCTGAGAGCGTCATCCAAATGCTTCCTGTGCTCTGTCAGGCTTGGTGCTGTGACCACTGTCCCGGGGAGCGTGTTCCAATACCCATCCTGAGCAGTCCTGCCGTTCTGTGTCCCCATGGCACAGCTCCTGGTTCAGAGCTGGCTCGTGTCCTGCCAGCCCAGACCAGAGACAGACAAGTGAGAGTTTGCTTGGAAGAGGTCATGTCGATATGGCCAAGGTGTGGTGGTCCCCACAAGAACCTGCCTTTCAGTTCTGCTTTCACATCCCTGCCCCCAAACCACAAGGCAATAATTGCCCCGCATTTCTCATGGCTCTTTTACAGCCCTGATCCAGCATGGAAAAATTAAAGATGCTTTATCTGAAACATCCACAAAGGAAATCCTGTGTCTCTGATGAACCTGACTTTCTCAATTTCCTGTTTGCTGCACAGCTGTCTGCACTGGATGGGTCGCAGGGACATTTTTTTTGACATATTTGTGTACCTCAGTTGGAAGCCAGGCTCCTTGAGTTGGAACATAAGGGTCTATAATCTTTTAAAAAATTAAAAAAAAATAAAAATCACAGTGAAAACAGAAAGAATGAAAAGAAAACAAACCAATAAAGAATCTATCCTGTCATAACATTTGAGGTTCTGGTATTTGCTGGCCTTGGAGCAGGTTCAAAATAAATGAAGGAAATGTGTATTTCATTAAATGCTAATATTTGGAAGATAAGAGGGAAGAAATGATGAACTGCTCCAGTGTCTGTGTGTGTGTATAAACACACATGTTTGATACACACAAACACACCATCATGATTCTCTCTCAGTCAGAGTCATGCTGTGTAGGAAGAATTAGTGGGAAAGGTATAAAAAAAAAAAAAAGATACTTATTTTCCCAGGTCATTGCTCTTCATATGCATGACAAGGGATTTTGCACTCCTCATTCTCCATCTCCTTTCAGAGTTGCAATTCAATCCTTCCACAAGAATCCTTTTTTTTTTTTTGCCAATGAGACTGGATCCTATAAATGTAATTGAGACACATATAGGCATAAATGCAAAAAACCCCTCAATCCTACACGAACTAAACCCTGCTAAGTGCCTTAACAAAAAGGCTGGTTAATCAAAAACCAACCAGCTTGTTCCCAGTTGATGCCATAACGTGTGGCTGGTTAAACTTTGAGGTCTCTTCTCCATTCCACCACAGATGCCTTTGTGTAATCCTTTGGCTCCCGACCCACCCGGTCTGTAACGTTAGGACACAACACATGTTTGCCTCCCAGGGACAACAAGGCCTTGGGCAGCAAGGGTCATTGAAGTGCCCAAAACTCCTTTGTTAATTAGCAGATGCAATGCAAGGGGGCTGGAATATGGGATTTAAGGCTCCGAATACTCAGGAAAGCATTTGATGTCTGTGCTTCAAACAACGCGGCAGAGCAGGAACTGAAATTTTCACAAGCGACAGGCAAAGCTTGGATCTTTCACAGCGCATCAGAAAGTAATGACTCTCTGCAGTTTATTTTCATAGATGGTTCTGGACATATTTTTTCACAAGGACTATGGATAGAAAACATTTCACTGGCCACAGAGCTGTTTCCCTATTAACCTACAACCTTTACAAATCCACAGGTTCTAGAGTTTAAAGATTTGTTTTGTAATATGCACCAAAAGAGAGATTCATTTTGTTCATTGCAGCTGAACCATTTCTGAGCAAACTTTCAGACAAAATCTTTCCCCAGGCATAAATCTATCATGGGAAAAGGAAGGCATCTAGTGTAGCAAATAAGTATGGAAGTATACAGTATTAAATAAAATAAAATATAAAAGTAGGGTGAGATGAATGTGAAAACAGGTGAGATGATGGAACATGTCAAAATATGGGCTGTCAAACTGTGGTACCCTTGGATCAAGGCCGTTTATCCGCAGTAAACTCCTTGTAAGTAAACACCTGCCGAAGAACTGATTAAATACCATGGTCTTAAGGTAAAGCTATAAGGCAGCAAGGAGAGAGTTTGGATACTCATTGGGAAAACTGTGGAGGTTTGGCATTGGAAAAGACCTCCAAAACCATCAACTGTAAATCTAACAGTGCCAAGCCCCACTAAACTCTGTCCCTCAGTGTCACATCTACATGTCTTTTAATGCCACAGAAGAGGAGAATCAGGTGTAAAATAAACCAGTTCCATGCAAAGTGCTTTAGTGCAGAGCTGTTGCTGGATTTCCCAGTGTGTACCGGTGTGCAAAACTTTAGCTGAGACACAAAACTGGAGTTTCTCTCCAGAGAGCATTTCTTCGTAGCCAAGGGATAACCCTTGTTGTGGGGACAGAGAGATTCATTCGTAAAGTTTTTCTTCACAGACCCTTTTTTTTTTTAACCTGTAAGAGTCTGTTATCTTTGAGGACTTCTTAATTTACTACTTTTGATTAAAATTGAAAATGTGTTTGAAACTACTAGGTGGGAAATGATGCACACACACATGCAGACATACATGCATACACTGCGTGATTACATAAATCTCGTGCTTAAAGAAAGCCAACCTAAAAAAGAGAGAGAGAGACGTGATGTATTAACATCAATAAATTGACTCTGCTTGCTGGGTTTGTTGATATGTTCTTCTGCAAAACTCGGGAATGTGATCCACTGGGTGCCACCCCCGTAGATCTCTGTGGTGTTCATGAAGAAATGTGACCCCACAGGCCACCCAACGCCCTCTAAAGTTGATTAAAAAAAATCTGCCTTTCTATCCACAGGCCCTGATCAGTGCCACAAAGAGAGAAAAAAAGGAAAAGAGAGAGATATCCCTTGGTGTTTGTGCCTGCTTCTCTTTCAAATGGAATTAATGGTGGTTTAATGGGGTATGAAAGGATGTTTTACTGGAAACAATGAGGAACAATTGTCTAGCTCACGTTTCATTTCACAGGTCATTATTGCATTAAGAAGTAAATCGACCAAGTCCGGTAAATAACAGTCTGTGTTTTGCCCAGAGCTTCAAACCAACAATCTTAGCAGTCACCAACTAATATCTTTGTCAGTTTTAACCCTTGCAGGGATCTGCTGGGGGCTAAACAATTATAGACTTCACCCACCCCTAGCAGGTAAGCATTATTCATTTTATTTCTCATCCCTTCTTCCTGCAAGCCCCACGAGGCTGGTTTGGTTTTGGGGTTTTTTTGCATTGTTATTTTGTTTATTAGCCAACCTAGCCAACTGTGTGTCTGGTGGCCTTGAAAAACAACACATATTTTAGTGACTGCTGCAGGCGCCTTTAAACAGGCTGCTTCCTCTGCAAAATTAATTGTTGCAAAATGCGGTGCTTCCCCTGCAAAGCTCCTCCTGCAAACTCACACTCAGCAGTTTGGCTGGGTTGTAGATGTGCCTCTAAGATCTAAGGGAAATAATATAGTTATGTTTGCAGGATGCAATTCTCATTTCTTTTTTTTTTTTTAATTGCATAAACACAACCATCTTGACTCCTCAAAGGTAGCAGCCATCAAGCCTAGAGAGGCTGAACCATGAAGATACTGTTGTCAGCTCCATCCCACCTCACTTCTCCACTTCTGTTTCTCCTGAAGCCCCCTGGTTTGACTATTAACATCAGCAGCTTCTTCTGCAGCTGCATCCAAAGCAGTGTGGGCAGCAGGTTGAGTGAGGGGATTCTGTCCCTCTGTCCTGCTCAGGTGAGACTCCACCTGCAGAGCTGCCTCCAGCTCTGGGGTCCCCAGCACAGGAAGGACATGGACCTGTTGGAGAGAGTCCAGAGGAGGCACCAAAATGATCAGAGGGATGGAGCAGCTCTGCTGTGAGGAGAGGTGAGAGAACTGGGATTGTTCAGCCTGGAGAAGAGAAGACTTTGGGGGTTACCTAATTGTGGCCTGTCAGTACCTGACGAGAGGCAAAAAGAAAGATGGAGAGAGACTAATTACAAGGTCCTAGTGTAATAGGACAAAGGGGAATGGCTTCAACCTGAAAGAGAGAAGGTTTAGATGAGATATTAGGAAGAAA
Source organism: Pseudotriccus pelzelni (assembly GCA_035584735.1). NCBI lineage: Eukaryota > Metazoa > Chordata > Aves > Passeriformes > Tyrannidae > Pseudotriccus > Pseudotriccus pelzelni. The sequence goes on from JAWMRA010000113.1 coordinate 111,527,190, forward strand.
TATTTTATTGTGAGGCTGATGAGATGTCGGAACAGGTTGCCCAGAGAAGCTGTGGCTGCCCCATTCATGGAAGTGTTCAAGGCCAGGCTGGATGGAGCTCTGAGCATCAAGTTCAGTGAAAGGTGACCCTGCCCATGGCAGGGGGTTAGAACAAAATGATCTTTAAGGTCCCTTCCAACCCAAACCATTCTATGATTTCTTAATTCTTCCAAAGACAGGAGAAAAGTTTCTGGGTGGAAACAAACAGTAATAAAGCCCAATGACTGACTCCGATTTGTGGGCATCACTGAAGTAGGAATGATAAATAAGAGTGAAATAATGCCTTGGGAGAAGAGGAATGATGTCTGAGCTCCTGAGCTTTGAGGAGATATCCCAGGTAAGGAAGAGAGTCATAGAATGGTTTTTGTTGAAAGGACTTGAAAGATCATCTCATTTCAACCCCCTGCCATGGGCAAGGACAACTTCCACTATCCCAGGTTGCTCCAAGCCCCATCCAGGCCTTGAACACTTCCAGGGATGGGGCAGCCACAGCTCCTCTGGGCAGCCTGTGCTGGTTTTGGTTCCCTGGTGCTGTAAACTCACTCAGATGCTGGACATCGTTTTCCATGGGACTAACCTCTACATTTACATATGGCACAAACTTTCAAGCTCATTAGCCTTTCACAAGAACAAGCAGACTGGATGAGAGGGAGCAAGGACATGGGTTGGGAGAGAATCTCTCTGCACTAATTACCTCCCTGGTAATCACTCTTTGTCTTCACCAGAAAAAATCAGAAAATCCTAATTACCAAACCTTCCTACTACAACACCCTGGCCTTTGGAGCCATAAATCACTATCAAACCTCAAAGATTCCTGCAGACCACTGAGAAACCTTAAGACCTTTGAAAATAGGTCCTGACAGGGCCATTTGAATTAATCCAATCTGTCCTCCCTCCACTCAGGAAAAGATGAGCTCTATCTGGATCATCCAAAGATGTCACCTCTGATCAGGACTCTACAACCCACTCAGGCAAGCTACACAAGTGTTTGGCTGTCTTTATTCCAATATTTCCTCCCAACACCTAAAATTACCTTGATGAAACTTCAGCCCATTTTTTCTGATTCAGCAGACTTCAGGAGTAATTGATTTCTCTCTACTCCACAACAGTCTTTCATATTTTTGAAGGCAGCTCCTAAACTGCTCATCCACCTCTTCTTAACAGCAAGGCACCCAACTTTTCTATTCTTCATGTCTCCTGTTTTCCACATGCCTAATAATTCTTTTAATCACTTTTAATTGTCAGGCTCCTAAATAAATCCACAAGTGGTGTTTCCATCGGTTATTCAGGTTTCATGGACCATCAATGCTTTATAAATCATAATTTAAGACCCACCATCCTGAAATAGCAGCCTCATCATGTCAGTGATAAAAAAGCTTATGCTTGGGTTTCAGACTCGACATTTATATCCAGAAAGGGACAGAGGTGAATATCAAACCCATAACTAGAATCCCAAGTGAAGGTGACCTGGTGTTTTGGGGAGATATTTTTTTATCTCACAGGGAAACAAATGGGCTCTCCGAGATTTCACAAACTCCTGAACTGGTGACATTTCTCTGAAGAGCTTCTGGAACACAGGAGTTGAGTTTGGAAAATGACAAACCTGCTCTTTTATCCTCAGGGATTAAGGCTTAAAGGAGAAGCCAAGAATTTCTGATAGCAATTGTAGGCACAAACTATTTGCTGGCACGTCTTCAAAAAGGATTGCTATCCTAAGGGGCAAGGTTATCTCCCACTGTCAGGGGCCTGACTTCCTAATCAGTTTTTCCAAAATTCATTTGGATAATCATTCCTAATAGATATGTACCCATATTTTACATTTTTTCTGCTGAACACCAGTGCATGCCTGTTTGAAAGAACCTGGGGAATTTAGAGAAGAAGTAAGAAAGGGTGGCATAAAAAGCTAAATTCCATTTATAGCAATGAACGTGCAAAATGGACTGGTTTGCCCAAGGTTTTTTTGGATTCATCACAAGAAAAGCATTTGATACCCTTCATGGGAACAAGATAAATTTTGATAGGCTTATACAATTGTACAAGTACATATATATATATATGTACACGTGTGTGTATATGTGCATTTCTCTGTGCTGATCACATGGACAATGAACAATGTCATCTTATATCCTAGCTTCAGAATTAAGGGAAAAGCATCCCTGAAAAAGGAAAACTGCTATTTATTAGAGCCTGAAATGAAGAAGAGCTTGAGGGAATGCAATTTATAGTGTTTCAAACTGGAAATGTGGTATGGCCACATCAGCCCCAGTGCTGACCTAGTTTGTTGGATCCCCAACTCTGCTCAATTTCTTCATGATTTACCAAAACAAATCCTGCAGAGGAGTGTTTTTCCTGGGCAAAGCTGTCCCTTAAGGTACAGTTTCATGGTGGCATCCAGATCATGGAGTCACAGAATGGTTTAGGTAGGAAGTTATCTAAACTATCATCTCATTCCAGCCCCTGCAAAGGCCAGAGACATCTTCCACTATCCCAGGCTGCTCCAAGCCCCGTCCAGCCTGGCCTTGGACACTTAATTAAGGCCTGCTGAAATCTTCACCAGGGAAACATTTTCAGGAGAATTAAGTAAGAGTTACAAGCATTTTCTGATCATATTAGGCTTGGAGTTTATAAAACAATAGCTTAGTAGCAGCTCTTTTAATGTCCTTCAATGCATTTTGCATGGGCCTTTTATTGCAGAAAAAGCAAATTTCTATCTGTGAACAGCAACAACGAAAAAAGCTCCAGAGGAAAGCAATAAATGTTTCAGGCCAGTATTGCATATGTTCCATTCCCTGCAAATTTACCAAACCTGCATTCCCTTCTCGAACATCTTTAATTACTCCACATGATTATGTATAGCAGGTGTGGCTAATCATAGTCCTTGGATTATTAAATATTTATGGTGCAACATTTTCACCCAGCTTTAGCCCTGACTGATACTGGCAGCCTGCGTGTCCAAATTCTACACTTCCTCAAGTATTACTTCAGATTTTTTATTCAATAATTCAAAATACCAGAAGAAAGCAAATTGTACAGAAATCCTTGACCTATATCCCCAGTTATTTTGGACTGTTCATACCAAAATCTGACATTTTATCTCATTTCTGATGAAATTGACAAATTTCTGCATACTCATTTATGACTTTTGACTTCAGTGTTACGTGATCTTTCAGTTTTTTTCAATAGTTGTTGATATAAAGCATTAAATGCCTGTGTGAGTTGCTCCAGACAAGCATTTACAAATTAAATATTTTCTCTTTTACGATCTAGAAGATGTACTGATCACCTCTAGACAGCAAGCAAGACTATTGAGCAACTTCACAGCTTTGGATTTGTCTAGATTGAAAATGACACCAAAAAACCCCATAAGCTCAGTGATCAGATAAAAAGTTCAACTGCCCACAGCACACTAATCCTCTCACCAACAGATTCTCACTAAAGCTGAGTCAATCTTTTTAAAGATTACAATCTTTTTACTTTTTAAAAATAAAATACTCCTTCATATGTTTTTAAGAGTAATTGTGGGAAAGATTGGGGGTTTTTATGTTTAAAATCACAGTCAGAATTTAAATGTTCAGTAAAATTCCAAAAATAGCCCAGGCATGGGGCTTTTTATAAAAAATAGTATGTAAAATAGATATTTGGGTGTTTCTAGTCATGCAACCATACTCTTCAACTTGCCTGAACAGGGTGGGGGGCTTTTAGGTTCAGGGTCTGGCTGGTTTGGGATGTTAAATTGCTTTAATTCAATGGCTGATCTTGAGCAAGTCACAAATTCTCTCCTATGACTGGGAAAATAAAATTGAAATACATGTCTATCCCACAGGGATATCAGGCATTATAGACCTAAAAATCACTGACACTTCTACTGTGTGCAAAGAACTTACAAAGAGGTACCAGGTTTGACTAGTGCAGAGTAGAAAATAAATGCAATTATTCACAGGGAATGCACAAGAAGAACAAATTACATGATAGGTACACCCTATAACGCAGAACTTCACAATCCCTTGGTATATCAGAACTGGAGACGATCCAGAGGAGGGCCACAAAGATGATCAAAGGGCTAGAGAAATCTCCTGTGAGAAAAGGCTGAAGGAGTTAGGTCTGTTCTCCCTGGAGGAGACAGGCTTAGGGTAGATTCCATCACAGTATTCCAGTATTTAAAGGGAAGATACAAAGAGGATGAAGGTTTTTCTCTGCACAAAAAGACGAGTGGAGAAGACAAGGGGCAACAGGTACTATTTGCACCAGGAAAGGTCTTGTCTCAATATAAGAAATAACTTTTTATATACAGTGAGAACAACCACAGGGACTTGTAGACACCCCATCCCTGGAAGTGTTCAAGGCCAGGCTGGATGGGCCTCTGAGCACCCGGGTCTACTGGGAGGTGTCTGTGCCTATGGTAGGGGGTTGGAACTGGATGAGCTTTAAAGTCTCTTTCAATACAAACTATTCTATGACTAGGATTCACTGGAACAACCTCCCCAGGGATGTGGCAGAGTCTCCATCAGTGGAGGTTTTCAAGGTGCAGTTGGACAGAATGGTAGATAATTTCCCTTTCCCACATAAGGGTGGACCACATGAGTTCTTGAGGTCCCTTCCAGACCAGTCTGTTCTACGACTCTTTGATTATTCATCCCTAATTGCTTTAAAAAAAGCCTAGAATGTGTCCGCCAGCAGGAAGAAAAGTTATGTCTGCAGGCTCTAGACTAAAACTTGAAAGGCTTGGTTTCATCTCTCAGATTCTGTGATGTACCCACCTGATTTCTGCCCTTAGTGGGTCAATCCCTCTTTGCTCACTAGAGAGGACATTAGTGAACTCTAGTGGAAGGTGTCTCTGCACTTGGCAGGAGGGATGGAATGAGATGAGCTTTAAGGTCCCTTCCAACCCAGACCATTCCATGATTCCATGCTTCTATGATGACAGTGGAGGCAATGGAATCTGGGGACAGATGGATGTTCTACCAGTCTCTGGTCCTCAGCTACATTTCCACCGAGGGAAGACACCGAAATTCAGTGTCTCTGGGAGTCATCCGAGTTGTCAGATGACAGATGTAAGGAACTAGGATAATATGATGTGGGACTCATGTGAGTCCTACAAATACTGCAGATAGCAAACAAATGACTGAACCTTTAACTACACAATGGTGGTGGTATCAGCTCTTCTTTGTGGAGCAGCGGTTTTAAGCTGGACACAAAAGCAGTAGAATACACAAACTGCTCACTTATCCTTAATTCCTCAGCAAGACACACTCATGTTTGTAGCTAATTCTGCTCTATAGCTTATGATTCTGATATTTCCTGTACCGTGGAACCATTCAGTGCTCCAGGCCTGGCCCCAAGCTCTTTTGTAAGAGGTTTAGTATAGACACCAGTTCTAGGAGAAAAACATTTTGTCATCCAAAAATGGCAGCTCAAAGAGATTAAAATAATTACAAATTCATGTTAAACTCATTAAATTGTTTTGGATAATTTGAAAAATGGTATTTTGAAAGTTCCTCATAAATGATTTAGGAGGGAGGGTGTTGGAAAACATTTAATTCTAAACTTTTGCAGCATTATATTTAAAAGAAAAAAAAAGAGCAAAAAGTACTAATTATGCTTTGTTTGACTCAAACCCACTTTTGTTGTTGGTCCTTTTTTCCTTCAGTAGAAATAATTATAGCAACAAAAGTCTTGGATCTGTTCCCTCCTGTTTTGTTTTCTTTATGGATTCTGTGTTTTATCCAGAAAACTAAAAATTCAGTTTGACATGAACAACTCTTCTTCTACAGAAAGCCACAATAAAAAAACCTGCTCAATGACCAAAGAGCTGGCACAGCAGGTAAAAGATCAGGAACAGTGGAAAACAGAGGGAAAAAAAAAGGGGGGGATATTCAAATAATATATTACATAAATTCTATATTGATTGCATCTTCAATAAAGGACATCATGTGAATTCAGGAACATTGATATCATTCTGAATGATCCCCTGTGCACTAGTTATGGCTCTCATGTGTTCCTGATTCTGATAAAATATCTTTCTGGCTTTTGCCTCCCTGATGTGTATTGAGTGTTTTGTTTCGCTTCTCCGGAGTGATCAGAATATCTTGGAATGGCTGAGGGACAGTAATTTCAAGCTGGTGTTCCAAACTGGAAGTTTAAAGTGAATATACATATATATTGTATTATAGAATCGTTTGTTTTGCAAGTGACTTTAAAGATTTTCTAGTTCCAACCCCCTTGGCAGGAAAGTCCCTTCCAACCCAAACCATTTTATGATTTTGTTATTCTATAAACTCACCACCTTCACTGGCCTTTTAGCATTGTCACACCAAGGGGCAATCTGGCCCCACAGAATCACAGAATCATTAAGGTTGGAAAGGACCTCCAAGACCATCAAATTCAGCCTTTGAACGAACACCACCATGCCCACTAAACCATACCACAAAGTGCCATGTCTGCCTGGGGTTTTTTGAGTGGTTCTAGGGATGGTGACTCCACAGCCACCCTAGGCAGCCTGTTCCAGTGCCTGAACACACTTTCTGGGAAGAAATTGTTCCTAATATCCACCCTGAACTTCCACTGGTGCAATTCAAGGCCGTTTCCCCTTAATTTATGACTGGAGAAGAGGCTGGCCCCCACCTCATTACAACCTCCTGTCAGGGAGTTTTAGAGAGTGAGAAGGTTTCCCTTGAGCCTCCCTTTCTCCAGGCTGAAGAACCTCAGCTCCCTCACCTGCTCCTCATAGAACTTACGTTCCAGACCCTTCCCCAGCTCCATTGCCCTGCTCAGGACACACTCCAGCACCTCAGTGTCTTGTAGGGAGGGGCCCAAAACTGAAAACAGGACTTGAGGGGAGGCCTCTCCAGCTCTGAGCACAGGAGGATGACCATTTCCCTGGTCCTGCTAGCAGAAGAGAGGAGGAAAGCTGAGCTTTTTCTCCAGTTTGTCTGGTGTGGGAGCCTGCTTTTCTCAGTGCTACAACTTTCAAGGAGGAGGAGGGTGTAGAGAAGGGAAGAAGACAACCATGAATTCACCTTCTGATCAAGCTGTGCCTTTCCAAATGTCAGCCTTGAGACGAAACGAACCTCGGGTCAGAATGAGGAACACAGAGGAATTTAACACACAGTTGTGAAGCGAAGGGGGGAAAAAATCCCCATTCAGATTTGGGCAGCAAGTGGAAAACACAGTAATTTCCTTATAGCCTCAGAGGCAGGAGGCATTTACCATATGCTGTTGCCTCCATTACACAAGGAGATAAACCCTGTGGAGTGCAGGTTGCACTGTCAGTACACTTTAAAAGTGGGGATTCCTCACACGCCTGTGATTGTGCGCCAGGGTATGTTAAAAATGGTGACAGTCTGACTAAAATCCAGGTTCTGTATGCAAATGTGTGCATTAATATGCAGGTGCTAAGTGGTAATAGTGCTAGGGCATTAGTGCTTGCATGTAATTCATAATTAGGGTGGAACAGGTACAGTAAAAATCAGTGTTTGCATCTAGACAACACATTAATCAACCCTGTAAGCAGCCAGCTAGAGCAGGATCCTTGGAGGAAAAACCTTGCACATCAGACATTTTATTTAAAGATTAAAGTTCTTCCAGTGTTTAATCAGTTTTGGAGTGGGAAGGGAAACAGGATTAATTAGAGTCACTTCCACCTGCCTTCCATACCGCCGGAGTCACAAACGATGCTCCTCTTCAGCAAAATGGCCGCCACAAGCAGCAGGCACGGGAAACTTTAATTGTAATTAAAGAGTTTATTTGGAATCAGAGAGCGGAGTTTTAATCAGGATGAGAATGGAGCCTTGCTGTGTGAACCTTCAGAAAGTGGTTACTGAGCAGAACGGGCCTTTTTAAAACGGAGAGAGGGGTCTTTAAACTTCTGGATTGGGTTTTCAGCTTGATTATCTCCTCAGTGGGATGTGGATGGAAACCCTTGCTGGGCCAGTTATTGGTGCTATTTTGCAGTAACGTAGCATTTACATGGCATATGTCCCTTAGTGCTCTCAGAGGATTTGCAAGGGACAGGTAGAATCACTGAATTATGGAATGGTTTGGGTTGGAAAGGACCTTAAAAACCATCTAGTTCCAAACTCCCTGTCATGGGCAGGGACACCTTCCACTAAAAGAGGTTCCAGGCTAGTCTTGAACACTTTCAGGGATGGGGCAGCCACAGCTCTTTGGGCAACCTGTGCTAAGGCCTCACCACCCTCACAGGGAAGAAATTCTGTCTAACACCTAATCTAACAAAGTAAACCCCAAAGGGTCTGAGGATCCCTGGTGACATGATTCTGCAAGAAGGCGCTGGTGGACACAGAACTGCATGCCGAGTCATCCCAGAGTTCCACAGTGTAATTCACTCCACGGATCCTGGAAAGGAATCAGGCTGGGACCACCACCATCTCAACCTCAGCTGCAGATCTCAGTGAGAGCCTCACTCACATCTCACAGGTCAGATGTCTGCCTGACTTTGCAAACACTCCAGTCAGCACAGGCACTTACCAGCTTGTGAGTAGAACTGTGTCCATTCAAATTCTGACTTTGGGAACACGGAAACAGGAGGTTCTAGGTCCAGGACACTTCCATCCAAATCCTTGAAAAGGGCCTTCCTCGAGCCTTTGCATTTCTTTTCAGTGAACATGGTGTCTTCAGAGGTTTGTACGCTGATAGGTAAGAAAGGTAATGTTATTTTTAATGGCTTGAAACAGCCAGAAAAGCCTATAAATTTCAGTGTAAGTCATTAAAGACTGGTTTCCACGTAGGGAGGTACCTGCAACAGGAGAGGTTTGTTAAGGGTAACTCACCTCACCTGACAGATAGGACAGCTGAGATGAATCATGTCCTAAATAAGGGTCTATATTGATTACAGGAGATTAGTGTCTTGTTTATATTACATGCCTAATTTTTGGATCACTGAAGTGTAGTGAGCTGAATCACATATTGAGAATCCAAAGTGCCTTTAACTGCATTTTGTCTGAAGGTTTAACACAGCTTAAAGGAACCAGCCAACTTAACATCTCACTCCCATGACAGAATTCAATAAGATACAATGACTTGCAAATTAGCAAAGTCTGTGGAAACATTTTCAGCTTGCTGCAGGGATTCACATTAAAACTTGAAGAAGATTTAGAATTTCTGGGTCTTGGGTTGGGAAACCCCAATTACTTATACCCTGAATGCAGCAAAGAGATACAGGCAGAGATTTTCAGTAAGGGCAGAGGAACAAAAAGGCCAACTCCCCCAGTCAACCCAGATCAAAAGAGGTGGAGAACAAACACAGCTTCTCTGATCCTGACACAGCTGTTTCACTTCTTGACCATCTCTCAGAAACTCCAGCATTTCTGCTGGTTAGGTCTACCACTGAGATAAGACAAATACATGACGGATTTGCTGTATTCCCTGTGCTTCTGTTTCCTCTCCTGCTCCAAGGCAGTGCTCACCTTCTCTTTGACAGGACATATCCATCAGGGTATCCCTTCAGGATGCTGAAGCAGAACAACTGCGGCCACAGCCTGGTTCAAGCTCAGCAGTTGCAAAGGTGGGATAAATAAATACATGCAGATATTGCATGAGGAGCACTGAGAGGTGTAATCACCCTCAGAGGTTCAGCAGACTACTAAGGAGGCATTCAGTAATCCACGCACATTCACCACGTTTGAAAAACCACCAGCTCTGGCACTGGATTCAGCAGCTCACTAATAGCATAATATTGTGGGATGGATACAGGAGTGGAACATAATGGGAGCTGACAAGCTGGACAGGGCTCAGAAATCTACACGCAAACCAATGCCCAGAGCAAAAAGCAAAAACACAGAATAAAGTAAAAAATTCTGGCAGAAGGCTGGAGGGGCTCTAAACATAGCAGTGTGGGACACCTCCAATTATTTTTGACTGGCAAGTGGAGTCCACACTGGAAATTTTTTGCTACTTCAAGGCTTTCCTGACATAGCCTCTGTATTGTGCTGGGTGACTGTAATAAACAAATAGGCATGTGGTTTCCACTAGATGGGTTATGTTTAAACCACTGCAACCAGCAGTGACTTAAGGTTACAGAGGAAGCTCTCCCCTCCCTCCTCCACACTCCTCCACACACAGACAATATTCTCCCTGGGCAGGAGCAGTTCTGGCAATCATCTGACATCTCACAGCCTGCCTAGTGCTGATCAACATTTCTGATGTGATCTGCAGGCACAAATCAAGCTCTGCTTCCCTGACCAAAAGGACATTCCCTGTCTCAGGGTTTTTTGCTGGGGGGTCCTGACATTTTCTGCAGCCTGAGGCCGAGAAGTCAGAGATGCTCAGGATGGAGGTTTAAGAAATGGGATGTGTGAGGCTTGTTTTGCTATACAAATGTCAGGAAAAGGGGAACTCCAAGAGGATTGGTCTGGAAATGCACCTTGATGGAATATGAACCTCACATTTTAAAAGATTGCTCTTAACTAAATTTGTGGTTTATTTTGGGGGGGGGGTCCCATTTCTCTTTTTTCTGGATTTGACTTTTTCTGTGCATGTTTATTTGATGTCTGAGCTCGTTCATTTTTCTCAGGCAGGAGCAGTACAAAAGCAGAGATGAGGGGAGGGTAGTTCCAAAACTGTATGTGCTTTTTTTTTTTATGTTCAAACTATTGAAAAAGGTGGTTTAGAATGAAGCCTATTACCTTGTTGGATGAAAGTAGAACTTGTCCTTCTCACTGACATGTAACATCCTTGATGTCTGCGCTGTGATGAGAGGCATGATGCCTAAATGATCAGCACTGGACATGATGCAAACATCCCTGTCTTCACTGTAGCAGCTCTTTGTAAAACCAGTAAAGGTAACTTCTGCCAGGGATTAAGAGAAGATCAAGCAAGAAAAACTGGTTAAAAGAGTGCCAGAACTAGAGATAGGAAAGGTGTGTTTTTTCTATGATGTTATCTGTGCTAAATTGCTCACATATGTATCTGTACAGATTATTTTTAAATCAGACTAATAGAATTGTTCATAGATCTTCATGTGTCTTTAGAATGTTCCACAGTCAAGTTATACCTTAAGTTGACACAAACCAAGTCGTGTCCATAGGAAATGAAATCAAAGAAAATAGTAACTGACAAAGGAAAAAAAAAATCAAGAACGATTTTTAAATTTTCATTTGAATCAGTAAGAACCAGTTTAATGACAACCTTCAATCTTAATATAGGATGAACTGGGTTTGATGAAATCTGCTTGGCTCTGGCCCTGAACTCTTGTGGAGCTACAAAATCCATATTTGGCCATCAGTTTTCTGTGGGACTCTAAGCACCTTTGTCTCTCTCTATCTCATTCTTCAGTAAAAAGAGGATAATGAATTTTCTTGCAAAAATAAACAGCAGTGAGGAATAAAGGTATGAAAAGCAGTGATATATTTAGATCCCACCACTGCAACCAGCTAACTAGGTTCTGCTCTATGCAAATATTACTCTGGGGACTGAAAAATTCACTTGAAAAGAAGATACAGGATACATAACTGACTGTCAACCTCTCATGCAATCCCTTATATAAATAAAGGTCACAACAGTTTCTGTGCAGCTGTAGTTATTATGTTCTATGACAATTCTATATAAAATGTGATATTCTTTGTTTTCTTTATTTTTAGTCACTTCCTAGACCTGATATCTTTATTTAGATAGAGGTAACTGTAGATCAGAGATGAATCAATTGGAAAAACAGCACAGAAGGCAGGTATGTTTGAGATAAAATATATACATTAGCACTGGACATAATTATCATAGAATCATAGAATCACGGAATGGTTTAGGTTGGAAGGGACCGTAAAACTCATCTCATTCCACCCTCTTCTATGGGCAGGGACACCTTCCACTATCCCAGGTTGCTCCAAACCCTGTCCAACTTGGCCTTGAACACTTCCACAGACTGGGCAGCCACAGCTTCTCTAGGCAACAATTATACTGCAGTAGTTTCAGAAAGTGAACAATACCCAGTGATATTTTTTGTTGAACTGCATCAGACTGTAAAAAATCTGTTGTCAGTTCCACTGAGGCTCCAATTTCTCCACCACGTCCATTTGTGGGAGCGTAAGGCTGCAATTTCAACGGGAAAAAATGGGAAGAGAAACAGAATAGCCTGGCCCGTGGCCATGTAACACCAACCTTTCAGCTTCATGAGTCCCAGGACTTTTGGACAATGGCCAGTTTTGTGCCAGGGGTTCTCTGGCCTTCGGCTGGGAACAGTGGTAAACGTAGGCCATAAAATCCCAACGCGGCCTCTCAGAGGGGAGCGTGGGGGTCGATCCTTGGCTGTTGGATCAGCTGAGTGAGGCTGGATCCTGTCTCTGAGGCAGTCAAAAGTTGAGCTTGTGGCAACAAACACTGACTTTCTAAGTTCTATGGATCTTCTGCCCATGTGGCATTGCTTGGCAGAGAGACAGTGCACCACCGGCATGAGACCCACGGTGTTGTCCACCAGCACCACGTTTTCCATGAGGACGCTGCTTCCAAGGTGGAACATGACACCATAGTCATAATTCTTATAGGACAGAAAACCTGTGATTCTAGTGCAGGTCTGAAATCCATCTCCCCTGTACAGATGAACACCATGGAGATTCGAATGTGCCACATTTTCACTGCAGTATTCTCCATTTGGTGAACACTCCTGGCCCCTGATATGGAAGCCAATTCTCTCAGAACCTGCCACAGCATTGCCGCAGAGGGAGGCACCAGTGGCAAAGTTCACCTTGATTCCAGCAACCCAGTGCAATAAACCTGCTGGCTGCCTGCTCAGAATAACAAGGTTCCTGATGAGAGAGTGATTTTTCCCCTCCAAATCAATGCCAGGTCCAACTGTGTCGAACACCACGTTGTCCTGCAACAAGATCCCATTGCTCATGACTGCTTTAATGCCAGTTCCACAGCTGCCATTAATGCTGGATGACACCACCGAGGACTCTTGGGATGTATTCCTGAATTCAATGGCAGAAAGCTGAGGAGGCCCAAAGTTCAAAAATTCAACATTTAAAAGATGAAGGACACCTGCAATGAGATTGAACATCATGAAATAAAAGCTTAAAAAATTACCTAAGAACTGGTAAGAAAGGCAAGCATTTTAACAGCACTCAGACCTGTGATAACAGACGCTTTGTCAGTGTGTTGTATTAACTGGTAATTGTTCATAAATATGTACAAAGTCATAGTAAAACCCAACCAAACACAGAGCAGCCCCTCTTAAAACATTTTCCATATTTATGAGTTATTAGTAGTCCTAGTTTATATTTAGTTTTAGCTAATATATATTATTATGTAATATATAATAATATAGAGGATATTATGTATAATATAATATACTATATATATTGTTAGATATAGTATATAATATTATTTAGTATTAGTTTCATACTTGCTAACAGTAACTGCTTAGAACTGTAGAGCACATGCTGTTGCACTGCACTTTCCTGGGCAGAATTGGACAGTCTGGCTGATCAGGACAAGTGAATCTCCACTACCTTCAAACTCTGTCCCACTGGAGCCTGTGAAATGTCCCACCACCATCCTCCCAGCACAAGGCACATCCGACTTGATCTGTATATTCCGTGTTAGGAGTCCAACCTCCGCAGCCAAAGGGATTCGTCTCCCGTCTTCCGTGTCATGGGAACGCCCTGGGGATTGTCGGGAGACAAAATGTGATAAGTGTCTATCATACCTATAAACCAGAGCTTTGAGGGACATAAAGCCTGACAGCTCATGCCCAGCCCCTCTGCAGAATCTGCACTGACATTCAGGTGTGTTTTCCCTCCAGCACAATCTACGTGCAGCAACACAAACCCACAAAGGCCACCTGCCCATCAAATATTCACCCTGTGCTTATATTTTACCCAGATATATCATTTTTAGAAAAAGAAGGTGCTAAACCTTTTCCCTGCGGTGTGCAGGTGCCAAACCAATGAACGGGTTCACACTTCATTTTTTTTCAAATCTCTGTGTGCTGGAGTTACTCTTTAGCCCACTGCAGGGTTGATCTCCGTGAATTCTCCTTAGGATCAGAATAATGCCAATGCTACAAAGCTACTTGCTTGTGCATGTTTTCTAAAAGTTTTTCCAAAGACTGTTTGCAATGCCTTTCCAAATGAGAGTTTTGTGCAGGTTTATGCAGCTGTCTGGCTTGGATTAATTTCGGGTGACTTCAGACATCTGCAGGTATGATTTAGTTATCCAGACTGGTTTTATGCACAATGAAGACCAATACGCAATTCTCAAGTGGAATTTGTTGTGTATTTTATACACCTGCTTTAGGGGCAGATGATATACAAGTGAGAAGGACGTATTTTATGTATTTTTCTGCCTAATTATCAAGGGATCTGAGAGTGACTAACTCATGCATGAATATTTATTGTGGGTATCTCCAATTGCCCAGGTGAATCCCACTATTTGCATTGCTCATCATTCTCCCCTCAGTGATAATTTTTTAGCTATATCTAACAACTGCTGCACTGTTCAATGTGCATGCAATAATTTCACCCCATGATACACTTATTATATCTACATTAGGTAAGAAAATAGATTAGGAACAATTCTCTGTCCACGAGATTGACTGGCAGGTTTTGTCCTTCACTGGTAAATAAACGGAAAGGCCATGCATAAACTACTGGAAAGAGAGTCAAGATGTCTTTTGAACTGCATTTTTTTAAAAAAAAATGCAGCTGTCATAAGAAACTGTGACATGGAGGCTACTATTGATCAACCCTGTGGATAATTGCAGAATAGGGCTCAGTTCCAAGTGAAGCTTTGGCACAGCCATTTAAACACCAGGAATTTTTAAAAATTATATTTCTGAACTTTTTTATCCATCATCCTAATTTCCGATCCTACAAGCTTGAATAGAAATCAATTTGAAAAAAATATTGCTATACACAGGAAAAATTCTGGTCTTGGAGCTCTGGAATTTGACCTGTAGACTGAAAAAATCCTAGTTTTGGAGTTCTAGAATTTGACCTCTTAATAAAATGCTTTTGGTTTTGCTAAATAAATAGTAATAAATTTACTTTACTGGCTGAAATAAAAGTAAATACATTATCAACACTGCATCCTTTCTCCCACATAAATATAGACCCCATGCAGTCCACACAGAAAATAGAGTTATATACAGATTTTATGTTTATTTACATATGGGGTTAAAAGTACATTGGTTTCATGCCATGGAATTGATAAATTTTTGCACTTGAAACCCCATGAATCTAATTATTTTGAAATTTGAAGAAAAAAGGTTTTTTAAATAATTTTTCAGGTTTTGACATACCATTGTGCAAAAGGCCTAAACTCCTCCATTTCCTTTTCCTTTACAATTTCATTTACTTTCTCTTTCTGTTGAGTTTCTGCTCAACTTGAAGCCCCAGAAAGGTTTCCCTAAGGATTCATAACTCAATTAATTCTATTCACAGAAATTCATGCTAGAATTAGCTATTCTGTGCAATCTTGAACACCAGGTTTTCAGTAAGAAACAGTAAGAAAAAAAAATGAAGTGGAGAAATAAATGAAGAAACCGCAAGGAAGGAGAATTGATCTTGGTGAGATGTGAAATGGAAAGTCAATGTTTCAGAAGAAAATTCAAATGGAAATTAAAATTCCTTACCAATGTGCCTGTACAGAAGGTGTTCATGAATTCTTATACTTTGACCGTGGACTTCTTTAAGTGTAACTAATTCAGCTTGGTGGGCTTCATAGGAGGAAGAGCTGATCACAATATCCCCACCGTGATCCCAATCTACTTCATCCTCCACAACAATCCTGCAGCGCCAAGATAAAAACTTAATGTCATTCTGAGAGTTGTGCTCACCGATTTCCTAAAAAATGAACAAGTTTTGCCCAGACAGATCTTAGAAAATAAAAATCCACAGGCTATGCTGTAGGGAAAAGCCCCTTTGGGGCTTTCTGAAAAACAGATGTCGGAGATAACGTGGGAGGAAATTAATCCTGAAACATCTATTTCACACCATTGGTTAACAACATGTACAGTTCCAGCACAGAATTTTGGGGCTCCAGTTGCCTCCTGAAGACATGTCAGACCATTTTTTGTGCCATCAATAGTCTACAGAGCTGAAAGTCAGCTTTGGATTTAGACAACAACCATGTGCAGGGTTGTGTGTGTGTGTGTGCACTTGGCATTGAAGCCTCCACGGGAGTTGGTTGGTGCAGTCAGAAGTGGGAGGAAGGAAATCAGCTCCCTGAATTGGGCACATTGAGCAAGTTTTTATTCCCTAAGCAAAAGTATCTCTTGCCATCGAAGATGTTCGAGGATATCCAAGACTTCAGCTGGTAGATGTGATAGGACTTGTTCATGGACCGTTCCTGGAGACAAAGGTGCAAGCCATGGAAGGGACTCAAAGGCTTCTCATATGAGCCCCAAAACACCTCACATAGGCCCAAAATCTCTGTTTAGGTACCTGAATTCTGCCCTTAGTAGCTGAATATCTTCTAGGCCCCAGCACCCAGAATTTGGCTGGCTATACTGGGAGCTGAAGTGCCTTTTTAAACATTGCACAGACATTTACATTTATCTGTTTTAACCTTGAACTGAAGATCCCTCTTTGTATTCTAAGTTATATTTATAGTTCAGGGATTTTTAACCTCACACAAAGAAAATAAAAGCATCTAGTGAAAGCAAAATGGATAATGATCAGTGTTTATCTATATCTGATGAACACTTTGTCCTGTTACAGGGTGACTGCAGGCCAGATGATGCTCTAAACTTCTCAGGTAATTATTGGAAAAATTCTGACTGAATTCAGAGGATTCAGTGAACTCAGAGAATGCCTCACATGCAGTCAAGAGTGACAGAAGTGCAGAGAGAAAGAAAAGTCCTAAGGGGATGTTGCCAAGTTTTTCCAGAATCTCTTTCCACAATTTCATCCAAAGATGAGTAGGCTCCAGGTGAGTGCTTCCAGTTTTTGGCACCTGCAAGCATTCAGAGGAGAAATCCACCAAAATTTAGGTTTCATTTATTGTTTAGAGGAAGCACTGGATATCTTCTGAAATAGCAGGAAAGGGCTGAAGAGAACTGTGTGTTGTTCAAGGACAAACACACTGGTAAAGAGGAAGCAAAACAACACAAAGTAAAAATAATTGTGGCACGTGTTTGTGATTTTTGACAGTTCACATGCAACCCATACTAGAAACTGAATCATAAATCCAGTCCTGGGCTCACACCCCAATAATAATTTATATCTTGTGGAACCAAGTGTAACTCTTGCATTTCAGAAAAGTTTAATAGGAGGTAAGCAGAAGAAAATACAGTTTGCAAGAGATGTATGGTTCTTGCAAGAAACAAGAAATCTAAGGTTTAAATCTATTGAAATACTCATTTCAGTGAAAAAAAGTGGGATCTTTTTTTTATTTCTTCTTTTTGAAAGCATAAATTCTTGCCTAACTCTAGTGCTGATTCATGCTGGAAAAATATATACAGCAGCTTCTCTTCTTCAATAAAAAGCCACTTCCTCCAGCTTTTGTGTCCTTTCAGCTTTCGTGTTCTAGCACGGACTTGCTGTTTCCTGTATGTAACCACATTAATTCTTAGCTGGCTATCAGTAGACATTTAATGATAAATAGCTTTTTTTCTTTTACTTCAAGAATTGAAACAACTCTTTGTGCTGTATTTAGAGTGTATGAATGAACTCCAAACACTTGTATCTTAGCAGCTCATGATATTTCATATAAAACCTCTGGGCAGCTGCCCAAATCCAGCCTGGATCCGTTTCAGTGTTTAACTGGCAGACTTCAATCTTCCTCCTCTGAACTCTCATCTTAGCCAGGGAAAAAGAAGAATTTCCAGAGGGTGATTCTAACATTGCGTGGTTTGAATCAGGGTCAGCAACGCATCAGCTATACAGCAATCCTAAACAATTAATCTACGCTAAACGCACAGCTGAGTGAGGGCTGACAACAGACGAATACTGGTGAGCTCTTTGTGCTTCCACTGCCCAGCTCTACAATCATTTCCCAAATAATGCCTTTCCTAAATGCTGATATTTCACCTCTGCCCAGATGGGAACTCTTTCATTGAGGCTTTGTAAGTCCTGACAGATAGATTTTCTCTTTTTGGATATCCATATCTCAGTTTAAAATGAAGCACTTGGAAGAATTACAGCAAAAGGCAATAAAAGGTCCGTGCAGCAGGGAATCAGGAGTCAGAGCTCTAGGGAGAACTTCGTAGGTGCCTCCCCACCCAATGGTCAGTGTATGTACATGACAGATTCTTCTACAGACAAGTTCTCAGCTGTTCATAAGTATCTGTGGCAACTCCACTTAACCTGCCCTAGGTGATGATTTTGGCTGAGCCTTCACACTGAATTCGTGGGTAAGTGGTGATGAAGATGAGTCTGCAGCAGTGGCTGGAGAAGTTTATGGATGGGCAGAATCAGGAGACAGAGAAAGTAACATTCCAAAGCTATTTTTGTCAAGCTTAAGTGAAACTGTGTCTAGACCTTGGGAGTCTCTGAGCACAGACAGAAACATTTCTGTGCCGCCAATTTCAGCCAGTTGACATTAATTAAATATACCAAAAAAAAAGATTGACTCTAAGAGGAGAAATTAAGATGTTCACTCCAGAAACCACCTGGTAAAGGATTGATCTAAGATGCTGAAAATCAATGTTCATATCTCAGCTTTGCTCAATTCAGAGATGAGATTTTAATGGAGGTTTCAAAACAAAATTAACATAATAATCCTCAAGATATTGGTCACCTTAGACTTCTTATAAAAAGGCAGAGAAAGGCAGAGGAAGGGAGGGAGGGAGAGAGGGAGGGAGGGAGGGAGGGAGGGAGGGAGGGAGGCAGGAAGGCAGGGAGGCAGGGAGGAAGGGAGGGAGGGAG